>JAODUH010003258.1:23445-34278 GCA_027564835.1 Typhlichthys subterraneus
ATCACATTAGCTAGCTAGCTAGGACCACTGGCTGTTAGCATCACATTAGTAAACTAGCTAGCTAAGACCACTGGCTGTTAGCATCACATTAGTTAACTAGCTAGCTAGGACCACTGGCTGTTAGCTACTCATTAGCTACCTAAAACCCATTAGCTTGCTGTTAAGCCAACGCGATTAGCGGCCGACTTACGTTTGAGCTCGTTGAGGACGCCGATGGGTTTGATGACGTTCCCAGAGTTGGCGAAGACCTGGATGATGTGGTTCTGCATCGTGCACATCATGCAGAAACCTGGCTCGTGACCTGTCTCACACACACACACACACAGGTTCAGACAGATATAGCCAGACAGGAAGACATGTTCAAACACTAGAGACAGACAGGTTGAGACACAGACAGACAGACAGACAGACATAAAAGGTTCAAAAACAGAAACAGACAGACAGGTTCATGCATATACAGATAAACAAACAGACAGACAGGTTCAGACAGAGTAAACTAAATAGATTCTGAATATTTTAAATGGTTTCAATACTTATTTTCCGCAGTATCGATACGGAAAGTGGTGCGCTTTCTTCTTCTTATAAAAATGTGATTTTGCTTTTATACAATAATATAAGTGTGACAACAGACTACCAGTATTTGTTTTATTTGGCCCACCAACATAAATAGATTGTGTGGCCACATAACATATAAACAGCTACACGTTACCTTAGGGCAGATACTGTATCCTGTAGCCTACATTTACAGTCGCGAAAAAGAAAGTACATCCTCTTTGTATTCTATGGTTTTACATGTCAGGACATATTAACAATCAAATTTTCCTTAGCAGGTCTAAATATTTGGTAAATACAACCTCAGATGAACAACAACACATTACATATTACACTGCGTGTACGTGTCATGATATATTTAACAAACAAAGCCAAAATGAAGAAGCCATGTGTGGAAAAACTAAGTACACCTTAAGATTCAATAGCTTGTAGAACCACCTTCAGCAGCAATATCTAGTAACCATTTTATCAGTCTCTCACATCGTTGTGGAGGGATTTTAGACCCCTCTCCTTTACAATGAGGCTTCAGTTCATTGAGGTTTGCAGGCATTTGTTAATGCACTGCTCTCATAAGGTCCTGCCACAGCATTTCAATTAGGTTGAGGTCTGGACTTCAACTGGGCCATCGCAACACCTTGATTATTTTCTTTTTCAGTCATTCTGTTGTAGCTTTGCTGATATTCTTGAGTTCAGTGTCCTTTTGCATGATCTAATACCAGCCAAGCTTTAACCGTCGGACAGACGGCCTCACATTTGGCTCTAGAATACTTTCGTATACAAAGCAGTTCATGGTTGACTCAATGACTGCAAGGCTCCCAGGCCCTGTGGCTGCAAAACAGGCCCAAATCACCACCCCTCACCACCACCACCGTGCTTGACAGTTGGTATGTTTGTGCTGATATGCTGTGTTTGGTTTCCACCAAACGTGACGCTGTGCATTATGGTCAAACATCTCCACTTTGGTCTTGTCTGTCCATAGGATATTGTTCCAGAAGTCTTGTGGTTTGTTCAGATGCAACTTTGCAAACCTAAGCTGTGCTGCAATGTTCTTTGCAGAGAGAATATGCTTTCTCCTGTCAACCCTTTCAAACAAACCATAATTATTTTAAGTCATAAGTGTTTTTCTATTTGTACTGTATGTTAGTATTGTATTGAAGTTAGACATTTCAGTATCGTGACAACACCAACACAGAGACAGACAGACAGACATGTTCATGCACAGACAGACAGACAGACAGACACACAGGCAGAGCTGCTCCCTGCTGGCCAGGGCATGACCTACAGGTGCGGGAGTGCTCGCGGGTCAGCATGTAGTTGGTGAGGGGGGGCGTGTAGGAGAGACACTGCAGGGCCGCGTTGAGGAAGCAGGTGTTGCCCATGTTCTGGAGGCCCGCCCCGATGCGGTGCGCCTGGGTCCACTGCAGACCCAGCCGCTCCGGGGGGAAGAGCACCTTCTGGGGCCCCGAGATGCCATCGCCGCCTGGCGCCACTGGAGACGCACGGGCATGCACGCACATACACACACACACACACGCACACACACATACACACACACATATGCGCTTGTTTAGCAAGCATCAGTCTGGGAATCACAGGATCACAGGAGCATTATCAGGTTTAAATAGGGAATTCCAGGTATTTAAGTACATAGTAAGTAAGTTAGTACTTTACGATAACAGCTAACAGCTATAAGCTAGCAGCTAGCTACCCTGCTCTTTGGGTCACTCCTGTTAGTAGTTTAAGCTAACAGCTATCAGCTAACAGCTATAAGCTAGCAGCTACCTAACCTTGTTCCTTGGGTCACTCCTGTTAGTATTTTAAGCTAGCAGCTATCAGCTAACAGCTAGCAGCTACCTACCCTGCTCTTTGGGTCGCTCCTGTTAGTACTTTAAGATAGCAGCTAACAGCTATAAGATAGCAGCTAACAGCTATAAGCTAGCAGCTACCTAACCTTGTTCCTTGGGTCACTCCTGTTAGTACTTTAAGCTAGCAGCTATCAGCTAACAGCTAGCAGCTACCTACCCTGCTCTTTGGGTCGCTCCTGTTAGTACTTTAAGATAGCAGCTAACAGCTATAAGATAGCAGCTAACAGCTATAAGCTAGCAGCTACCTACCCTGCTCCTCGGGTCGCTCTTGTTATTAATTTAAGATAGCAGCTATCAGCTAATAGCTATAAGCTAGCAGCTACCTACCCTGCTCTTGGGTCACTCCTGTTATTACTTTAAGCTAGCAGCTAATATCTATAAGCTAGCAGCTAGCTACCTTGTTCCTTGGGCCGCTCCGTCGAGTGCTGGGTGCCAGTGTACAGTGTGGCGCCAGGCATCGGCCCCAGGCAGCCCACAGGTGCCTTTCCACGGGCGGGGCCGCCATCGTCAGCGGGCACAGCCGGCCCACCCCAGCTGCCGGAGCAGCCGGCGTCCATCCGCGCCTCTCCGCTGGAGAAGGGCGAGCGCTTGCACCCGACTGACTCGTGGTCAGACTTCTCTGATGACCTGTCAACTATGGTCATTGTTCATCGCTGTGGACGGGATGCAGCGTTAGGGTGCGCTCATCACCCACAAGCCAATAAACAACTGAATGTGGGCAGTGCAGGCTGTGGTTTGTAGTTTGTAGATTATGAGCATGGCCACACATAACATAAGCAACTTTGACAAGAGCGCATGTTATTTGCGACCGGAAAATGTGTAGGGAAGGCTTGTAGTAATCATAACGTTCTGTGGTTAGACACCCCAATAATCAAAAGTATTCTCCATTCAATTCTGCTTCGCTAAAAAAAACACAGACTTGTGGGGTAAACCACACAACCCCCCCACCCTTGCTGGTTGAGGGTGCAAATTCAGTGGTCAAAGTCCGCTTGTGTTGAACTAGACAAAGTGAAGATGCAAAGGTTTAATTCACCTGCACCTTAGCTGGCAGAGAACATTCTGAGGCGAATGCTGGCTCTTTGACCGCACCCGTAGCCCGGCAGAACAGCATCTTCTGCTCATGGATCAGCTCTTCAATGTTCAAGACGGCTGCTGCTAATTAGGGTTTATCTGTTATTTTTAGAGGAGCTCTTTCTTTTACAACTCCATGTTGTTTCCCACAGACCAAGGTCAAATAACACAAAGAAGACAATATACATCACGTCTACATAACGTAGCTTGCTAACCTTGCATAACAATAAAACATACTCAAAGTGACCTGCAATTGTAATGACAATTCCTATTGCAATGTTGTACAATCTCACATGTATTCACTGTTGTGAGGTTGTGTGTTGATTAAATGTAGCCTATAACTAAATTCCCTGCTGATATGGTGCTGTTATCAACAGAATGTTGTGTATCACTGTGACCATGTAGTAGGACCTATTAAATTATGTACACACAACTTGTATGCTGCTTCGGATAAAAGCATCTGTAAGGACTATAAACTATAAGGACTATAAGGACGTTCTGTCAGTGTGAATAAAGCGATTTTACTACCGTAAAAAGGGCCTGACTGGTCATATACTTTCATTTTGTGAGTTTAATGTTCTGTGACTGTACAGATGGTAGTTATGTCTGGTTAAGTATTCACAGCGGCTGGTGAAGTTTCATATTAACGCGCCAGTCATCTGATACAGTGGTTTATCTAGTCATCGGGGTGAGGCAGAATAGATTATGAGACAACCAGGGAATCATGTCTAGCTAAGATTTGCCTGTTGAGGAACACTCCCAGATGTGCATTGTTTATTTTACATAAATTATATAGCATTTATCTAGTAACTTATGCACAAAACACTGAGCGAACCATAATCACGTCACGTGAATTATACACCCCACGAAGACGCAGACAACGAAACGCTTTACGGCAGTGAAGCAAGCATGATGATTTAGCTTTAAAAACGGCTGCTGCCGACCACGCGTCTCAAGCTACGTGCACGGCCACGAAAGTAGGCCGTGCTCGTGTCCGGTAATGTCTTGCTGAACGGGCACCGGGGCACGTTCACCACAGCTGGTGCCTCCCACCTGCTCCGCTAGCAGACTGCCTCCGGCTTAGAGGAGGCTAGCACACCACCGCCAGGCCTCTAAACAAAGCGGAGGGTCGCTGTTAGCCAGGCGGGGAGCAACAACCCTACTCGGCCTCCCTTCGCCTCCTCGCCCGGTCCTCGCCCGGACACAGGGGAGGTGGGCTGCGCGCGAAACCTCAAACACCATGGTAACGGTGAGACGTAACAATGCTACGCTCGTATGAAGCACGGGGGCTAGGCTAGCACAATGCTAACATCGCGGCGGTACGCATTGTACCGCTTGATGTCGGCGGTGGCCAACCACGCCAGCGGACCTGGCCTACGTACAGTAACACAATAACCCGAACGATAGCGACTCTTTTCCCGGTGACCACGAGCAATACAATATGTAAAATCAGTGTATTCGCGCGGAGCAGAGGACGGAGCAGCGGGCTAGCCTCCACCAGGAGGAGCTCGACACCGGCGGGTTTGTCCGACATGACACTGACAACCGGTGTACACCAACCACAGCTGGACACGGCGCGTTCAAGCCGCCGGAACATCACGGTGGTACACTTAAACACCAGGCGACTCGTCAACGCGTCGTTCCACTCACCTGTATCGTGTTATAAGAGGTTTATAATGCTTTGTAAATCCATTCCGTATTTCCAGCGGCGGTCGGCTGTGAACAATGACGTAGAGAATCGACCACGGTACATCCGGGTATCTGGGCGGAATGGCGAGCTCCGATTGGCTCGTTTCACAGTCGTTCAACTTGATGCGTACTCTAGTAGATCGGCCGCATGTAACGTTTTATGCGAATGAGAGCATTTCCTAGACGCTATATATGCATGGTTCAGACTATGTGGTGTCTGTCAACACCAAACTAGTGCCTGAGAATTAAAAGGCACACTCCACGATTGTGTTATAGCGCCGTGCAATCCTACATTTCCCCCGTGTAGGCCTTTGGCAACTGAAGTGCAATGCATTCAACCTGAACCTACACGGTGTTAACAAAACCCTATAGACCACAGTACACTTCCTACAGACCCAGACGGAGTCATGGCCAAGACAGAGATAATAACTAAAGAACATTATATATTTGAAACAATTAAATCATTGTCCTCTTTCTCTCTCCTTTCAGGTATAACGTCATAGCCAACACTACAGGAACATCAGTTCTAAATAAAACAACGGTGGTCCTTTTTCATTCTGTCCTGCTCAATAAACAGCTGTGTGAGCTCCATCATGTCACTTAGACACCAGATTATAGACAGGAGCAAACAGAAGATGCTTTGAAGAAGGGGCTGTAGGATGTATCATAATATAGCATCTTAGCTGAATCACGATTGAAAGCACAGTAACCAGTAATGCTCCATATCAGACCCCTTACATAAACCAGAAGGGTTTAAAATAAATATGTTTATTGTACAGTTATATTCAGCATACACACACAGACACATACACACATTCATGTTGGCCCCAAGCTGCCAGATAGCGTGTCTGCAGCCTCCAGCGAGGTCGTGACCCCCCCGGTGCACGAGGCGGTCTTGGAGATCTGCATCTGGCTGATCTGTCTTCGAAGCAGGAGGATCTCCTCCTCCTGTTCCTCCACCCTCCTCTGTAAGCCGTGGATCACCTGCAGCAGGAACACAGGCAGGACTTCAACTACAGACCATGCACTGTACTAACCCTAACCCTAACCACATGCTACAACCTGCTTCTTCTGGACCACAGGGCCCTTACAGGCAGGCACACTCCCTGTAACAACATCACCAGCCATCATCTCTGCTCACCGCATCTCTGCAGCTGAAGAGCTCCCCCTGTAGGAGCTGCTGGGCGGTTGGCCGCAGGCGGGGGTCTGTGCTGCTGAGCAGCAGCACGTGCTGGGCCAGGACGGGCCAGCGCTGGAGGAAGGAGGCCGGGAGACGGCCCTCCCTCAGCCCCTCCAGGGTCTTCACACGCTCCATCTCTGTGCCGAAGGGCTGGAACAGCTCCAGGGTCAGGACCCCCACACTGTACATGTCTGACTGAAGGGAGGAGGGGGAGGGGGGGGGGGTAACTGTGCTGAATCAGCATGCTGTCTGTGTGCATGTGCACTAGGCAGGAGATTAGTGCAACAGGAGGAAATAATCACATGACAGGCCAAGCGCTCGCAAACATTAGCTTGCACTGAATGCATGCTATCATTGTCTCACACTGTATAATATTACTGGTGATCACAAAGAGCATTATATTCACATAGCTGTTAATATTTATTGAGCAGTGAGGCACTGCTGCTCTGCTCCGTTAGGCGGCGTGGCTGACCACCAGGCTGACCACCAGGCCGCCTGTAGACCCCTACCTTCAGGTCATAGTGGGAGCCGGCCAACTGCTCTGGTGCAGCATATACAAACGTTCCCACTCCCGTAGTGTGTGTGAGAGCTGAGGAATACAGCAAAAATGTCTCTTCAACAAACACATCTCCATCTAGTGGCGGTTGCAAGAAACACACCTGACGCCACCCGTGTGTGTGTGCTTGTGTTTAAATGAACAAAAGAAACCAGTTTGTTGTACCAGCAGTGTGCGAGGTGGAAGGCTCCTGGTCATCTACCAGGATGTTCCGGCAGGCCAGACCAAAATCTCCTATCCTGACATGACAGTCTTGGCCATGAAGGAAAATATTCCTAGGCTGGGAAAACAAACACATTAGTGGATGTAGAGAGAGTGACAGACCAACCTCCCTCCACACTAAATATACAGCCCAAACAAACTGAACACCCACTGAAATGAAACCTAGGGTTAGCTAACCCTAACCCTAAACTTGCACATTTACAGAAATGTTTATTAATGTGTACTGTCCCTGCTAACTTTAACCGAATAAAGAAAAAAGAATTGTGAGCTCAAATTTAGCAAGCGTTCTGGAGAATGACTGACTTTGCCTTTAAATAAAGTGAAGAAATTAATTGAAGAAAGTTAATTCACCATTAACTTTTTTTTATTTAATGCGTTTATCTGGATTCATTTATATTAAATTAATGAATACTATATAGAAAAAGTATCAAATCTGTATCATTCGATTTTTCGGACTGAAAATTGGCAATCAGTATCGGCAAAAAAAACAAAACAGATTGGTGCATCACTAGTGTATTTCCATTGCACTGTAAAAACGCTTCACGAATGCAGAGTGCAGCAGAACAAGCTAACCTTCAGGTGATGAACAAGCTAACCTTTAGGTCCCTGTGGATGATGAACAAGCTAACCTTCAGGTCTCTGTGGATGATGAACAAGCTAACCTTCAGGTGATGAACAAGCTAACCTTCAGGTCTCTGTGGATGACGAACAAGCTAACCTTCAGGTGATGAACAAGCTAACCTTCAGGTCCCTGTGCATGATGAACAAGCTAACCTTCAGGTGATGAACAAGCTAACCTTCAGGTCCCTGTGCATGATGAACAAGCTAACTTCAGGTCCCTGTGCATGATGAACAAGCTAACCTTCAGGTCCCTGTGCATGATGAACCAGCTAACCTTCAGGTCCCTGTGCATGATGAACCAGCTAACCTTCAGGTCCCTGTGCATGATGAACAAGCTAACCTTCAGGTGATGAACAAGCTAACATTCAGGTGATGAACAAGCTAACCTTCAGGTCCCTGTGCATGATGAACAAGCTAACCTTCAGGCAATGAACATTCTAACCTTCAGATCCCTGTGCATGATGAACAAGCTAACCTTCAGGTGATGAACAAGCTAACCTTCAGGTCCCTGTGCATGATGAACAAGCTAACCTTCAGGCGATGAACAAGCTAACCTTCAGGTCCCTGTGCATGATGAACAAGCTAACCTTCAGGTCCCTGTGCATGATGAACAAGCTAACCTTCAGGTGATGAACAAGCTAACCTTCAGGTCCCTGTGCATGATGCCCCTGGAGTGGATGTAGTGCACTCCCTCCAGGATGCTCCTCAGCAGCAGCAGTGTTTGGTCCTCGTCCACGCAGCCACCGGGTCCTGCAGGGTGAACCAGGGACATGTTCACACCCCCACAGCCCCTCACACACACTAACAACATACACACTACCTCACCATGTTGGGGGATACCATAAGATTACATTCATTATATAACTTATGGGACATTTAGTTAGAAATACAGTATCAACTACAAAACCAAAAAATAACAAATAAAAAAGATATGTAACCACAAGAGCTAGATGGCTACAAAGAGCTAGCTGGCTACAGAGAGCTAGTTGGCTAGAGAGGGCTAGCTGCCTACAGAGAGCTAGCTGGTTAGAGAAGGCTAGCTAGCTAGAGATAGCTAGCTGGCTAGAGAGGGCTAGCCGGCCAGAAAGGGCTAGCTGGTTAGAGAGAGCTAGCTAGCTACAGAGAGCTAGCCGGCTAGAAAGGGCTAGTTGGCTAGCTAGCTATGGATACATCTCACCCTGCCAGGCCGGGTCAGATAGCCTGGTGTTCCGCTCACAGATCCAGTCCTTCAGAGAACGTTCACACAGCTGCATCTGGATGTAGAGCATGAGGTGGAACTGGACCTGCGCACGCACGCACGCACATGCACGCACGCACATACATGCACGCACGCAAAAAAAGAAATGGTTAGGTTTAAGTTGCACCACCCCCCTCTAGCGCCCCCTACATCCTCCTCCTCCCCTCTAGCACCCCCTACCTCCACAGCGTGGGTATCTGTCCTGTCCGCCCCCCCCAGGAAAACACAGGGCACGTAGTTGTCAGGGAGACGTCGCAGGGGCTGGGGGCAGGCCAGGGGGGCAGGGCTACTCTGGAAGACCACCGAGGAGCCCCCGCTGTCATCGGTACTGCACACACACACACGCACAGCCTAAGACCATATAAGACCCTGACAGACCTTATAAGACCCTACTAGACCCTATAAAACCCTATAAGACCCTATAAGACTCGGACAGACCCTATAAGACCCCATAAGACCCTATGAGACCTTATAAAACCCTATAAGACCATATAAGACCCTGACAGACCCTATAAAACCCTATAAGACCCTATAAGACCCTATAAGACTCAGACAGACCCTGACAGACCCCATAAAACCCCATAAGACCCTATGAGACCCTATAAAACCCCATGAGACCCTATAAAACCCTATAAGACCATATAAGACCCTGACAGACCCTATAAAACCCTATAAGACCCGGACAGACCCTATAAGACCCTATGACAGGATGAACATGAAGGTGATACCTTAACGTCTGTGTTGAGGATTCCAGTGCTGGCAGGAGCGGTGACGAAGCTGTAGCAGAGATCAGGAGATAATAATCACAATATTAGATGACTGTCAGGTAACATTATAGCACCATAATGTCAGCTGCAGCTACACCTAGCTAGTCTCAGCCTCATCTCTTCATCAGCACTACGTTACCTAGGAGACCATCTCTAGTCTCAGCCTCTTCATCAGCACTACGTCACATAAGAGACCGTCTCTAGTCTCAGCCTCTTCATCAGCACTACGTCACATAAGAGAATGTCTCTAGTCCCAGCCTCTTCATCAGCATTACGTCACATAAGAGACTGTCTCTAGTCTCAGCCTCTTCATCATCACTGTGTTACCTAGGAGACGGTGTACGCATGGCGTAAGCTTGACTAAGAAGCATAAATGGGCCTTAACTGTCTAGCTAGCTGATGCTACGCTAACTGTGTAGCTAGCTGTGTAGCGTGTCCCAGGCCACTCACGGGCAGCAGGCTGGACATGCTCCACCCAGGCCGTGTGATAGCCCACCACGTTGATGTGTTGCAGGCCTGACAGCACCTTCACCTCCCTCAGGACCTGGGGCACATGGTTACCATGGTTACTATTCAAGTTCAAGTTCAAGTTCACTTTATTGTCCCCTAAGGGAAATTATTCTTGCAGCCAGTTCTCCATAACACATAAACAAGAAGTTACACAAGATTGCAAGTCATTTCAAGCTAAATTTCAAGCAAAATCAGGAATGGTTAAACATATATATATATTGCACTAAGTTATTAAAAATTTCAATTTTTACAAACATTACGAGGGGTTACCCTCAATGGTCATTAAGCATGCTGATTGCAGCTGGAATAAAGGAGACATGGTGTCTATTAGTACTGCACCTCTTGGACCTATAACGACGGCCAGAGGGCAGTAGATCACACTGCTCATGCAGCACATGGTCCTGACAGTGAGCTATAGCATTAGCCTTTCTAAGGACCTGCCTTTTATAAATATCTACAAGCATTTTTTGACTCACTCCTGAGATATTACTGGCCAATTTAACCAGACTGCCAAGTCTGTTTTTATTAGACAGATTCAGGTTTCCAAACCACGCAATGATACA
>JAODUH010003259.1:0-11473 GCA_027564835.1 Typhlichthys subterraneus
TATGTGTATATACATGTATATATGTATGTATGTATGTATGTATTTGTATATATATATATATATATATATATGTGTGTATATATGTATTTAATTTTCTTCTTTTTGATGTAAGAAGAGAATTGTGCCAATATAGTCTTGGTTGAAGGTCCAGTGTCTCTCTGTCTCTGTATCCTCCAGTCTCTCTCTGTCCCTCATATCCTCTAGTCCATCTCACTTGGTCTCATATCCTTGTGTCTCTCTCTCACTCTCTCTCTCCCTCCCTCCCTCCCTCCTGGCCTGCTCTCTGGGTGGAAACTCAAAGGACCCCCATGTGCCAAGTTTAGGGGTCAGTTCCATTTCAGTTTAGCAAACCGTACCGAACCCACATTGAGAATTGTACCATAGCTAATTGACCCCAGCCAATGTCATACACCCCGTTTACAATTTAAATAGCTGGGGGTGGAAAGAATTGTATTGGCAGCGCTGACCCTAGCTCTTCTGTGGTTGTGTCAGCCCCCCCCTCCGCTGAACTGAGTCAGTGGCTTGGGCTGCCTAGCCCTGGTGTGTGTGTGCGTGTGCGTGCACACGCGCGTTCGTCTCTTGCTGTCCTGTGTGGTAGAGGTGTGAGAGAGTGTGTGTGTGTGTGGGAGTGGGCAGGCTGTTGTCTCAGTCTGTGCAACTCGAAGGTCAGTACAGGCACAGCTGGGGTACCTAGACAGTAGGAAGGCTGCAGGCTGCGTTTTGACAGCAGGATGAATGAGCCTTGTATTTTAGTTTTGTTTTTTGTGGTTGTTTTTCTTCCTGTTGTATTTTGTCATTCAGAGGGTTCAGCGTAGAATGGGGGGGGCGGGGGGCATTTCCACGGCCAGGTGGTACGGTGGGTGACTGCGCTCAGTGGGTGTTTACACTTTAGAGAGGCTCTCGGGCTGTTTTTTGGCAGGGGGGAGAAGTGTTGGGGGCGCGCGCGATAGCCTGCAAACGCAAACAACAGCCTCCCCCCCACCCCGAAGGGTTAAGTGACTGGCTGTTCCTGCTGAATGGTACACACGGTTCTAGGCTGCGCTCCGGCTGCAGACCACCTCTATTTGTTTTTTTGTTTTTAATGGCTCCCGTGTGTGTCCCGCAGCTGGAACAGATCTCATTGGCTCTCAACGGGCCAGGGCGGAGGCCTCATTCTTCCCAGCGTATAGTACACCAAGGGGACCCCAGCGGGTTTGTAGAAGGGGAGTCAAGGCCGTGATGATATCGAGGACTCATCCATGTTGAGCAGGCATCACAACATGGAGGCTCCAGATTGAACAAGACTGCCATTTATTACATTAATTCCCTCTGATCTAGCCGGGGCGACGCGGCCGTTTGATGTTGCCGCCGCCCGGGCTCTGGTATTGAGTCCTGTAAGCGTCCGTGTGACACAAAGAACATGGGTGGAGCGCTGTAGGCGCGTAACACGACCCCCACATAGTCTCTCAGCGGGCCCCCCGCCCCCTTCCATGGTGTGTTCGTGTCTGAGGTGATGTCACTCCTCTGGGCACGCCTGGTTTGAGTTACGTCCCAGAGGGCAACCACACACACAGATGTATACCTTTGCCCTGCACTACGAAGACTGCCCCTGTAGTGGGAGTGGCGGCGTGTCATTAGGTGTCATTAGCCTCTCCAGCGGCAGCCGTTATCGCCGCGGCGATCTCCGGTTGTTTTGGGTTGGCAACGCTGTGGCCTTCCCCCGATGGCCTGGACTCATAGCTGCTGTGTTATAGCTACGCAGTTATCGTCTGGCCCACATAACGTGGTCCCACCAGCTCGCTCGCTCTCTCTGTCTCTCTCTCTCTGTCTGTCCTTGTTGCTCGCCCATCCTGTCCCCCTGCCAGCACTAAACTCTATTTCACTATTGTCGCCGACAACCCCCACGGAGCGCCCTCTTTTTATTTCTTTTAAGTCATCTTTTTAAAAATTCCAGCATCCATTTAATTCGCCTCGAGGCAATTTGGGGGGAACGGGGGAATGGGGAGGGGGGGGGGGATGTTGGGTAGGTGGGGCAATGGCTGAAGACGGTGTGGCAAATTAAATTTGGTCTCCCTTCCCCCCCCGGGAAGCGGGCACGCGGCGGAACCGGAGCACGGAAGACGAGCGGAAAAGGGAGGCCGGGAGGAGAAGAGGCAATTTCTCATACGCTGCCGTCTTGTTCCTCTGGAGGGGTGTAGGGGGAGGGGTGGGGTCTGTACTTGAACAAGACTATCACCTCTCTCTCTCTCTCTCTCTCTCTCTCTCTCTCTCCTTTCATTTTTTCTGTCGTCACCACCCCTATAGCTCTCATTTTCTCTCATTTCTCTGGCTCCGCTGTTCTCTCGCCACCCTCTCTTTGTCTCTGTCACCCCTGCGGTTTCCCCGCCTGCACAACGTCACGCCAAGGCCTCCGCGCCCCGGCCCACCGCGGCCGCTGAAATCTGACCCACTTTATTAGCTTGGCTCCGGTGAATCATTAATAGAGGTTATCTAACCGTTCCTGTAATGAGCCGTCTTCCGTGCGCCCACCCAGCACACGACGACGTCCTCGGACAGCCTCCTTCACAGAGCTGGCGGAGTTCGTTCTCCGCCAGAAACCAAAATACACGGCGGCCCTCCCGAGCGACGCTATATGTTCAAAAGGTGTGTTGTGTGCGCTTGTAATGTGTCATTGTGTCGGGGCACAATATGAAGCCCAAGTGCACTGAATGCAAATTAATCTTGTGGGATGGCAGCGACTGAATAGAGCGTGGTTTTGGGGGAGGGGGCTGGCTTAGCGAGCAAGGGAGGGCTAATGGTGTTGGCGGAGAAGAGGAAGGGGAACGGGGGGGTGTAGTCATCGCTTGGCCCATTCATCATGCAGTGCCTGCTGGGATACGTCAGGGTCAGTCCCGCGCAACACAATTACAGCCTGTTCTGCTGTGTGTTGTGTTCAGCTCCACTCTGTTCTGCCTGTGTTCTCTTGTCTTTTGTTGTCTTTCTTCTAGCCTTGTTCTCATGTGTCGCTCCCCTCTGCCTGCTTCCTCTGCGCTTTCTCTCCGTACGCCCGTTCTGAAAAAGTTTTAGTTTTTTGCCTTTCTTCTGTTGTCTATTTTTATGCAGGCTGTTCAAACCATCGCTAAATGAAGCACTGTAGCTGCTCTCACAGCGAATGTGCGTCTAATGCAGCGTGTGTAGGTGTGCTTTAATTTTTTTTTTATATTCACCTGAGACGTAGTTTGGTTCTAGTTGAGCCCTTTTGGTTGTGAGGTGCCATTTTCTTCTGCACCCGTGTGGCGAAGCTGCCCACTGTGCTGCGGTGCCAATCATCACGAGGCTCTCCGTTATATGCCCGTCTGAATCCCAGCCGCCTACCGGATTCATGTGATTGACGGGTGCTGGTTAGGATGGGGGCGGGAGCAGGTCGAAAGCACTCTGTTTACCCACTCTTCCCAACGGTCCTGTTTGCCCACAGATGTTTTCCACCAAACTGTAAATGTGTGCTCTGTTTTCTTTAATGTTGGTTGTGACAGCCTCTTTGGATCAGAGCGATATCTCCATTTCCCTCTCTGTGCAACGTATATATTCCGTTCATGTAGTCTGAATGACCCCTTTTTTATTTTTCCCGTTTTGGCTATGAAGCTTTAGGCATTCAGAAAACCCTATTCTGAAATATTCAGACACCGAAAAAGGTCATACGTGCTATTTTGTATCTAGGTTATCCAGTGCAAATGGCCTCTAATTGACTTTCAATTGTATCCTATTTTTTTTCTCCCTTTTTGCCTCAAAGGCATTTCAAGGGAATGATATGGATTCTTAAAGGTTGCTGTCTGCATTTCACTCAGCTGTGAAATGAACCTAGCTGCAGTAGTGAATTCATGTTCATTCACATACACACTTGTGATAAAACAAAATAAATGATGAATTATGTTAAGGAAAAGTTTGGTGTTTTGAGCGAAAATGCTCACGGGTTGAAATGAGAACTTGATTAAAGTGATGCTGAACATTTGATATTAAGTCTTCATGCAGAATTAGCCTCTTGTGCACAACCAGCAACTCAGTTCATTGGCCATTCATTCCATTGTCTGTCAAACTGATATGTTGTTTAGATTTTAATGCATTTTAGATGTAATGTATTTTAACTTCTAATTAAAAAATGTCAGTATCTTAAAATTAACATTACAATTATTTAATTCTAAAAATATATTGAGACAGCAACCAGCAAAATATTGTCTCTGGATTATTTTGTTAGTTTTTACCATACATTAGCGCGGGGACTAGCGCAAGGAAGCAACATTAACAAAGGTTAACTGTGAAACACTGTTATAATAGGTTTAGGTTTATTGATAAAAAAGTGAGGTATTTATCACTTTGGAAGTCAAACAGAAAACATGGTGACATCTCATGTAGGTTGCTAGATATACAAGATGGTCTGCGCTGTAAGCTCTTCACCTCCATAACCTACCACAGGTAGCCATCCCTTCTCTTGCCAAGATGTCACCAGTGTGCTTCTAGTGAAGCAGAGAAGCCGTTATGACGTGCCACACATTTCCGTCTCTGCTTAATTGTGTTTATGTGCAGGCTTATATTGGTGCTACTGTGCTTAATGTTCCCGCTGTGACAGGATATGGTGTCATCGAGGATACGGCACAGCTAATTCGTTTTGTGTACATGCCATGTGTGAGGGAACAGGGTGGAGTGAAACACAGGAACTCTCCTTTTCTTTCAAGCATTTTAAAATGATCCCCCCCCTTTCTAGTTATCCGGGTATTGGATGTTGGTTCTAGAAGCCTTTCATGGAAATCTTGTCATTGGAATGTTAAGCAACTTTGACAGCAGCCACTTTCTGACTGTGCATAATTTGGAAACCTTGACATTCATTATTGCCTGTAATTATGCCCACCCCACAAATCACTATCTTGGAGTAGTTTGAAGTCAAAGCAATTTCAAAGGTGCACCTTTAGATAATGGCATGCTGCTACTGCCGGTGCTGTACTTGACTTCCATTCCCAAGGAAACCTGTTAGTACGTTTGATTGAATAGGGCCTGTAGGCACTGGCTCTCAATTAAGCAGAAGACAAAGCTTCATACCTTACTGCTGGAAATTCTGAACTAATGAATTAGTGATAACGCTTTCAAAGACAACACAATTAGCGCCGTCAGGGTAGCACGGCCGGTTTGTGCCTCGACATTTACAGCAAAGTTGTGTTTTGTTTTTAATGTTTGTATTTTTAAATTATTTTTGAGTAATACCTGTTCTGTGTTGACTGGAGAATTGCTATTTTCTTCATGCCACTGCTTTTTTGCAACTCCAGCGTGGCCATTGGTATAGAAAATGTAGCAATCTACCTCCTCAAACATGCTCAGTAGGATTGTTATTCTTATCTGATTTGATTGGCTATCTACCTGGGAGTGGAAGGATATGTCCGAGACAATTTACCAAAATGATATCACACCTGGGACCGAGTCTGTTTTTTTTTTTTCACGAGTAATTTTGACGAAATGACAGATTTCAAAATTAGTCCAGCCCGTTCCAGTCTATTCAGGCATAATGACGACAATAACCGCATAACTGGAAAAACTAGAATCTTACAATAGCGAACCTACAACGATGAGCTCTGTTTGTCCTTTGATAACTCAGGATTGAACTGTTCAGGGAACGGTCACACATTCTACAGGGCACAGTTTCAAGCCTTAATGGACCTCATAATGTGTTAGGACTTTAATGTATTTGTTGCGAGATACTATGTAAACTGAAAATATCAGCAGACTCATGTCCCAAATAGGTTTTTTTCTTTGAACTTGCCTCTGGCTTTCTAGTTTTTCCTGTGGTTGCGTTAGTGACGCGTACACCCAATTCAAGTTTCCGTCAGGCTAATGTCGTCAGTTGCGTTAATGAACGCAACTCTCCACTTTTGTGAGGTGGTCTGTTTTGGTGCATGCGTGGAACGAATGTGTTGTTGTTGCATCTGCTTTCAGGACCACCAGAGAGAGAGAGAGAGAGAGAGAGCGCTAACCACATTACCCACAAGGCCACACCACCAGCCCTCCCTCTCTATCATTGGTGGAGGAAGAGCGGGGGTTCTGTCACAGGGATGTATTGGGTGGGGGGGGGGGGGGCGGTCATCAGTTAACACAGGCCAGTGCTGGTCCTGCCGTTGATTCAGCTGTTGGGCCAGGCACTAAGACACAAACGGGTGGGCCTCTCTGTAATGGGACGGGGTGTGAAGAATGGGGGGGGGGGGAGGCAGGGAGTAAACAAGTTGCCTTTATTGCCCGTCTCATCTCCGCCCAACTTGTTTTTCCAAGTGCGCTGCCATTTTAATTTACTGTTTACTTCTCCTCGGTGGCATAAAGTGGCAACCATACCGGACTCGTATCGCTCTGTGTGACACTACGTTGTCACCGTCGGTCAAAGGCTAGTCGTCGTACCAATATGCTTGAAATAAAATAGATATGAATGTATTAAAAGGACTGAGATTATATCATCATGATGAAATGCTTCCTGTGCCTCAGAGCTGCTCCCAGGGTCAATAGTGCACTAGGTGAAGTGTCCTGACAGCATCCCCATGCCATGTGACTATTGGTAAGTAGATACGTGTGACTCCAGCTTCCCATGAAATGTCCTCCGCATTGCCTTTTTGGTTCCCTTATTTATTTATATATATATATATATATATATATAATTTTTTTTTTTTACATATCTGCAGCTCACTCTAATTAGACTAGGGCAATTTCAATAATTGTTCCTTATTCCCTCACTCCATTAGTTATATTAACACCCAGATTCCTGCTCCTGGAGTTGTCGTGTCTATCTGTCTTTCTGGGTTCCTTTCACCAGGGGAAGGAGGGGGGGAGAGGTGGGGGGGGGGCGGCGTCCTGTTCTATGCTATGCAACCTAGTTGCTGTGGCCCAGCAGGGGAGGCCAATCAATTGATGAACAAAGGAGCCAGATCACTGAGCAACAGCAGAGATAGTCGGGGACTATAAACAGGGCACTTCCATAACATGGTGGCTGTCAGCACAGCTCTCTGATAGATGTTGTTGTGTACATTATCTAGGGGGTGCTGAGGCCGTTTACACAAGTGGGGACTGATGAAAACCGCCCCTTCAGTGCAGTCCTTCCATAGACCTGCCATCTTGACAGTGAAGGACTAGGTTAAAACCAAAACGTCACTTACCTTCCCTTCTCCCCTCCCCCCCCGAAGAAATGAATCACTGTTTCACACGTGTATTCACCGGGGCCTTTCCCCTCCTGCGTTACAAAGAAATGAAACTTGTGACTGTCAAGAATTCAACCAGAGCAACAACAATGTAGGAGGTCCCCCTTCCCCTCCACCAACGCGTCAGATACTGCACGCCGCTGCCAGAGGTCAAACCGCTACCTTCACTAGTTCTAACACGTCCTCCCGTAGCATGCGGCGTTCACGGAGCTCCCCCGCCCCGCCCCGCCCCGCCCCGTGCGGCCGCTCCAGCCACCTGTGCTCTTTGTTCCTGTCCTTCAGCACCTTCTCATCCCATCTTTCTCAATATGCCCTTTCATCCCTTTTTTCCCCCTCCTTTTTAAATATTTTATTCCAGCTCCCGATCACACGCTCTGCAAACCTTCATGGCCACGCCCCCTTTTTTTTTTCTTTCTCATTTTGGGTTGGTTTCTTCCTTGTGTCCGTCTTCTAATCCGGCCATTCCCTCTCCTGGTGAGCCATCCATATGCAGCCTGTTGTAACAAGCTGTTGAATAATGTAAACGGAGGGCCACGGGCCAGGGGTTGCAGTTAACCCCTTGATCCTTGATCACACGGCAAGGGGGATACCGGTCACATCATAAGTGACATCCTGGCAGTGTTGGGGGGGTTTGGCGGTGGGAGGCTTTTCATTACGGCCCGTCGGTCTTTAACGTTTACCTGAAGGCTAAAACTCCTCGTGCCTTCCGGTGGTATTGTTACGGCCTTTTGTTAGCAGCAACCCCGGTGTCCCGCCCTTGCCTTTTGTTATCTGAACGCCGATGTATTATTGAAGGGTTGGAAAAGGCGGCGCTGAATAATTGATTTCGGTGCAAAGACGTGTCGTGGCATTCAGAAACCCCCCCACCCCTTCCCCTTCCCCTTCCCCTTCCCCTTCCCCGTCCCCTTCCCCTTCCCCTTCCCCTTCCCTGCGCTCACCACCAGTAATGCTGACTCTCTGCTCAAATTAAAGATTTAACAGTTTGTTTTTCCTTCTTCTGCCTGTCAGTTTGGCTGTGCGCTGATTCACAGTGACACCGCGTCGCACGCTACTCTCCGCTGGGCCAAAAGCTATTATCACATTTGCGTATGGCGGCCTCTGATTCCTCTTCCGCGCGTGGCACAAAAAGCCCCGAGAACCGCTCGGCACCTTTATTTAAAAAAACCAAAAAAAAAAACAACTTGAGGTGAGGTCGCGCGCAGGCAAGTGTGACCGGTATATGTATCAATTAGTCAGTGGGGCCGTGCAGTTTCAGTCTCTGGGGCCTTTATCATTTCTTTTTTTTACCCTTTGTAATCAATACTGATTGCCTTCTCTTTAAGTGCTACTCGTTAGCTTTAGAGGCTCATATCCCTGGGCCTATAGGGCGTATCGATGTTGTCGGCTAATTGGAAGAATCCCCTTCAGGAAACAGAAACGGGAGGAAAATGGGGGAGGGTCACAGTTTGGGTCTGGCGGGTGTGGGGGGTGTTCACACACGTTGGATCAGCTTACCCTCCCCCCCCCCTCTTGTTTTCCCACACCTGTTACGGTCAGTGGGACCAAGGGGTGGGAGTCGTGGCTGGCTGTGTGCGCGCGGGAGGGAAAATGGCCACGAGGCGTATCGAATGGGCAATGTGTTACATTGGGTTTACGGTGGCGGCCTGCGCCTCTGCTGACGTCACTGCGGCAGCTGCTGCCTTCGTTGTGGATGGCAAGAGATGGCCTGTATGGCTAGCACATCGCTTGGGTGTGTGTGTGTTCTTTTTTCGGGCCCCAAACCCAGCACACAATCGCGCATGCAGGCATTAGTCACAATCATCAGCACATAGACGCGCATGAATTCATGCACGACCGTTGGAACGCACCATTAAACTGCCAAGGGGTGTGTGTGTGTGTGTGTGCGCGCTCCTGCGCCACACGGTGGCGTTTTAATCCATAACGGTGACAGGCGTTCCTTGAACTGACGGGGAAAGCATGGCTGCCTTGTCAATGCAGGGAAAGTGCACATCTTGCGCTCTCTTCTTTCAATTTCTCTCCCCAGAAGAAAACATGATACAGTTTAAATATCAAAGGTGCTCTGTTTCCCTTGCATAGATCACGCAAGCATCAGTGGAGGCTTGTCCTTGAGTCAAGACCCCCTCCGACACCCACACCACCACCACCACCACACACGCACCTTCCTTCTGCCTGCCTGACTGTGTTTGTGTGTGGTGTGTCACGGTACGATACACAGAGCGGCTGTCGGGGGAGCAGAAAAGTGCGTGCGTGCGTGCGTGTGTGTGTGTGTGTGTGTGTGTTTGTGTGTGTGTGTGTGTGCGCGCGTGTGTGTGTGTGGGGTTGTGGAAACGGCGAGAGAGGCAGACAGCAGAACTTAGCAGACAGAGCACAAATAGACCTGTCATTTCCCTGACACGAATGCATGCCTTACCTGCCCAGGCCCGGCGAAACACACAGGTGCGCGTGCGTGTGCGCGTGTGCGCGTGCGTGCGTGGTGTAAAGAGTGGTGGTGATGTGGGGGGTGTTGGACTGGGGAACAGCTGCAGGTCTCAAGACGAGAATGTTTAGGGGTTGTGACCGGAATAGAGGCTTGAGCCGGAGGAGCCGAGCTTTACGTCAGAGCTCGGGAGGAGATCGGGGAGGAGACCCTTTACAGCTTAGAACCAGTTTGGGAGGAACATTGTCAGTGTGGTTGGTAGTTGTAGCTGCTGTGTGTGCTTGCATGTGTGTGGCGCGCGTGCATACACAACACCGGCAGTCAAAGCAACGATTAAAAGCAGAGGTGCTATTGGTTTTTAACTGTTAATTAGCTTGTCTCTATCTTCTGTAACAGACTTGATTGCTTTGGCTACAACATCCGCAGCAATAAAGCTTGTTAAATTCAAATGAAATTGCTGCCGAGGTCAGTCGCGTAGCAGAGGAGGGTTTTCTTTGCAGGAGAGCGCCGATAATGCATCTGCTTCTGTAGCGGCGGCCCAGGAGCGTGGCGGTGGTGGTTTTATGGTGGAGACAGGCAACAAGAGGGGAGATCAGGGAACCCGGTTTGAGGCAGGGGGACCCGAAGGATCTATTATTA
This sequence comes from Typhlichthys subterraneus, assembly GCA_027564835.1. Taxonomy (NCBI): domain Eukaryota; kingdom Metazoa; phylum Chordata; class Actinopteri; order Percopsiformes; family Amblyopsidae; genus Typhlichthys; species Typhlichthys subterraneus. The sequence continues at coordinate 10,237 of JAODUH010003259.1, forward strand.
ACTGACTAATGAAAAAGACTAGGGCCAGACGTGTGTGTGTGTGTGTGTGTGTGTGTGTGATTAGTGTCATCTTGATAGGCTTAAAGTACGTGGTCTTTTTCCTCCACACGCAGTCTAAGGAGTGAAAGAAAATTGCCACGCAGGCAAGAGTGTTTGATTTGTTTAAGTAAACATTCCGCCGCCCGCTAGATGAAGTACCGCCTTCATTCATCGGCTGGAGCCTGAGCTTTGAAACGGAAGATGCTGATTTCTGGGCGCGTCTTAATGCGGGGGGGCGGGGGGGTTGTGTGTGTGGTGGGGGGGTTCGTGTGTGGGTGGAGGAAATATCCTATCGTTTGATCTCGCAGGCAAAAAATAAAATCTAGGCGGCACGGGAGCCCGAATCTCATCTCCTCCTCGTGTCAGCTATTCTTCCGCTGCGCGTTATTCCCATGGGAACGTGTTTTCTGCTGTGCAAATCACAGGCCCATCAGTGCGGGCCGCTTCTTATCTGGACATAAAAGAAAGGAGGAAGGAAGCTGAGAGGAAAGTGTGGCGCGGAGGAGAGCCAAGGGTTCCCGCGGGGGCCGCTAATGCTCCGCTACCTGAGGTTCACTGTGCGGCCCTCTGCAATCCAGAATGCATTGTATCGTACTCCTGCCGCATATTATAGTCACAGATGCGCTCCGCTGTTTTCCTTGTGCATGCCTGCGTTTTGATTAAATAGATTGGATGGGCCACATTGCTTGTGAATGCCTGTTTGTAAGATATCAGGGGATTTAATCATTTTTATGATTATACTTTTATCTTAAAAAAAAAATTATATATTTAAAAAGAAATCTATTTGGATATACTCATACCAGATGCTGTTTGTATCTTTGGCTCAGTTCGGGTTAGCAAATCTGTTCTCGCATCTCTGACGCAGTAATAAAGATGCAGTTTTTTGTGTTATTTATTTTTTATGTGTGTGTGTGTGTGTATGTATATATGTATGTATGTGTATATATATGTGTATATATATGTATGTGTATATATATGTATACATGTGTGTATGTGTATATATATGTGTGTATATGTATATATGTATATGTGTATATATATATGTGTATATGTATGTGTATGTGTGTATATATATATGTATGTGTATATATATGTATGTGTATATATATGTGTATATATATATATATATATATGTATGTGTATATATATGTGTATATATATATATATATATGTATGTATATATAAAATGTGTATATGT
>JAODUH010003260.1:0-11472 GCA_027564835.1 Typhlichthys subterraneus
TTATTTTGCTTTATTGCCGTTGTGTTTTGTATGTTGAGTTCAATTAAATCTTTTTTGTTACTTCTTACTCCCTCGTTGTTGCCTCGGTCCTTCGAAACATTACAGGTATATTAGTATATTCCAACAATTAATAATCCCGGTAAATTCCAATGGTAGGGCTTTGACTTGCAATGGTGGTGTGGCGTAGTATAATAGTCAATGACGACGATGAAGTCAATGGACTGTCAAACGCAACAAATATTCTGTGGAAAAACAGTGTGCCCTCTATCCCCTCCACACCCACCTTGAATGTGACGTTTATATTAATTGGCTGCCCGGGTGAACTGGCGCCAGCCTCAGTTGGCAACAGTAACTACATCAAACGAAATGAACACTAGAACTATTCATAACAAAACAGTGGGCAAATGGCTCCTACATGCCTAACCCCTACCTGTTCCTTAATACAATACATGTACTCACACTGTTAAGACACTTTGAATAAAAGTGTCCGCTAAATGACCTGTTTGTAGAACAGAGACTAAACCATCATACTTATAGAAACTCAATAGTGATCATTTATCAAACAAAACATTTATACAGTTTGAAGGTTATCGCCTTTCTTTCTCTTTCATAATATAATTATGGTTCCTGTAGTTTTTTATTTATTTTGCTTAATGGTGCACTTTGAGATCTGTAAATTATTTACAGCTCTTTGTTGCTCATAATTTTGTAAGATTATTTGATATAATATCTATATATATATTTTAATGGTATGGCCATGTTTTCACAATGCAGATACATAAAGCTGTAGGGCTAAATAGAAAGATTGTGATGTCACTAAGATTAGATACTTCTAGCACACGCGCACACGCACACACGCACACATGCCACACAATGAATTGCACACACACCCTGCCCTATCATTGCCCTGCATAGGCTGGGTTGGGGTCTGATACGAGGCCTGATTGGAACAGATTGAGCTGTCTTGTAACATCTGGTCCACAAACTTGATGGGGCAGGGGTAGCAAATGTAGGCTTTGGCCCCATCACACATCTCACTAGCTGTGCTACACTGCCTCACTGACACCCCCTCCCCACAGAAGCCATCTCTGATCCCACAGTTTCAATACGTCACAGAGAATGACTTGCTCACCCATCGTAGATGAATGCAATCCCTTGTAACCTGTCACTTAAGAGCCCGTCTAATGCATGGACAAAAAAATCTATACCGTAAAACAGAAGCCACTTTTCTCAACTGGTCTACGGTGGTGTATAGAGAACCAAACGAGAGAGAGAGAGAGAAAACGGAAACATAACATCATTTCATGGACCATTGCTGTTTACATAAGCCCTTTGACGTAGAACACACACATATGCCATGTCATAATTCAGACATGTCAGATACTTGCTCTGCTCTTATGGTTCTTACACACTGGTTACCGGTACTCAAGTATTATATCACTCCATCGGAAAGATAATAATAATAATAATAATAATAGGAAAATAATAGGAATTTTAGGAATAATTTATTCTGTAATGTATGAGTGCACTGCACATCTATAACAATATATAGTTCCATACTCCATATAATACAAGGAGAAATCTCCCCATGAAACATCTGCTGACAGTACAACGTATAGTCTGGATACCACCTCAGGTAAAAACCATAGACACCTTCCTGTGTTGTTCTGGGATGTGGAGCACTAGAGACAGAGGAAGAGAGAGCGAGAGAGAGAGAGAGAGAGTGGCCACTCCATCTCCGCTCACCCTGATGAAAGGGAGATGATTAGCCAACAAGGAGGCGAAGAGCGAGGAGGAGTAAATGATTAATGTGATCATCTGTATGGAGGCTTGTATAGCATCTGTTCCACCAGACCTCTCCTGTGAGAGCACAACCAACCCGGTCTTTCCCTCACTTCTGGATGAGTGGGCTCAGAGTGAAAGGGCGTGTGTGTGTGTGTGTGTGTGTGTGTGTGTGTGTGTGTGTGTAGGGGGGGGGGGCTTCTTCATCGAGCGGGGAGGCGTCTGCCTGACTAGATGTTCGGTGTCCCTCCACAAAAGTCACTGACCTTTCTGTGACCATGTAGCTGCTGGGATCTGACACCCATCAATAAATAAAACGACTGAAATGCCAGGGTTCCATATAAGGACAGCGCCCCGAGTGATTCAAGACACTTATAGGCAATAATATACCTTATCTAGATCTGGGTAAAAGGCTGGCTATGTTAAGCTAGAACTACACCAAGGCGTGAACTTTTACCGACAGCCTAATTACCATTTCAGTTGTTGCGTTTGTGCTTGTCGGACGTGCTTTCAGCTACCTTCTGAGTCTGCGTGGACAATGCAGAAAACAGCAACAAGAAAGTTGAAGGACTCCACTAAACACCAAGTATAGGTGTAGCCTATACTTGAAAGCATAGGCTCCGCTACACACAGCCTATACCGAAATATAACAGAAAATATTAAATGTTATGATTTCAGGTAAATACATTTTAACATGTCTCGATTGTATATTGATTATTTATTTACAACCAGGAGCTAATACTGATATTGCATGCCCATATAGCTAAAAATAAACCGGTGGTTTAACAGGTGTAACTTGCCGTAACAGTCAATGACTGAAGTCTTCATCCTAAAATGCCAAAGGCTTTCGAATGCTTTGAAAAGTGACGAGAAAGGTCCTTGACTAAGCTGCAGTTTTTGACGAGTTGGGAATGAGAACGTGTTGGTTTGACCTATTTGCTGTTATTTGCTACTTATATATATATTATACTTATACTTTTATATATTTAATATTTAATATTATATATTATTTTCCCTTTACCAAACAAATTGTGCCAGTAACACCAATACAATATCCTGTGTAAATGCAGGCTACATAAGGAGCGACCTGGCGCACGCATCAATTAACACAGACAGCACTGGAGAGCCTCACCTGGCGACCTGAAGGTCCAGGCCTCGTCGTCGTCAAAGTGTGTGTCCCCAGCCGTGAACCTTTCTCCTGGGAAGAAGGCGTGCGCCACAGTGCCCCCCGGCCCATCGAAGGGGTAGCCGTCGTCGTGGTCGGCCTTGGTGAAGTCTATCTGGATGTCGGCGTCGTTGCCGGCCACCTCGTGGAAGTTGAGCGGAGCGATGTCGCTCCACACCTTCAGGGCGTAGTACATAAGAGCCCGGACTGTGTCCCTGCCCAGCACAGCAGAGTCCCTGGGGAAGGCTCTCACTCTGGGGGAGGCAGGAGAAGGACAGGGATGGAGTGTTAACAAATACTAGCATGTTGGCTAACAGTAACAATCATAAGTGAATACAGAACTTATCTCATGTGAATGTGAATGGAGCTGAAGGAGAATGACGTGAGAGGAGCTAACTGGGGAGGGGCTGTGTGTGACGAGACAATCAGAAAGCCAGGTCTGACATGAGTATATATATCATCAGTACTAATCTGTCGTAGGGCCCTTCTCCTCTCTACATGGAATATAGATGTACCAACTAGACTAGGCAGCAGATCTATGGATGAATGTTACATGGTAAACAAGCTCCTGTTTGCATATTTACTGTGATTCCATCAGCTTTCTATTTCATGGTGTGGTGCGCCTGACTGACAACACTCTTAGAGAGCATCCCTGTGAACAGTCATCTGGTAAGAAGTGGTCTTTCAAGTACAGCTCTGCAGCTACTCCCGTGAGCCTATAGTAGGCTGTGGGAGTTGCTGTGTGAATAAAAGCAATACAACAAAATGATTCCAAATGCATTTACATTCTACTAAAAACTAGGTTTAAACTAGATTAATAACAATACATTTTCTCAAACTCCATCTCTGTCATCATTCTATTCTTGTGCTCCAAGGTGGGAAAACGCACACACACACGCGCACACGCACGCACACACACACACACACACACACACATTTATGTATACTAATTCACATACTAATCCACATACCAAACTTTTGTTCCTGCAACCGATTTTATTTGTCTATTTAACTCTAGATTGCTCTGAAAACAGGAATCCAATCAATATAAATTTAATTAGTACAACACACTAGCTGGTACACACACAATGTGAACAGGTCAATTAGCAGTTAGTCCTAATTTAGTAACAAAGTAGTATTTAAACAGGAAGTACCATAAGAAATCTTAGGTTAGCAAAATTGTATTTGATTTGTAATCAGGTCCACCACTGAAATAACATTTGAGAGATTAGTCTACACATGTAACAATATTCCCTTGATTTGGTAAAATAAAGTAAACTGAATGTATAGCATCCCAGCGGAAGCAAATCTTTCCAGTAAATAAGACAAAGCCTCAAATATGCATGGCATTATGCAACAAATTAGGCTTCAAATAGTGCCCAAGGTATTTAGCAACAGATTGTGTTTGTTTGAGACAGGCAAAAAAGAAAAGAAAATTATAATAATAATATTCAATATTGCTGTGTCTGCAAGCATTTCACTTTAAAAAACCCTTTGGAAATAAAAGCCCAGATTTTTGACAGCTGTGAATTTGTGTGCTCTATATAACTTGTCAACCAATATATTTAAATGATGCTCTCTTCTGGCACACCAAAGAAGGATAACAGGAAAATCATCCTACAGTAATAATCAACAGCAACAGAATGCATTGCAATGCAATACCAGACTTATATAATTAAAAATAAGGCCTCAATTATGACCGTGTCAGCAATGATTGACTTTGGTTCATACATCTCTGTCTTTGTCATTATTTATGTTGACTCACTATTGCCATGACTAAGCCACACTAACAAGTCCCATATGTGTTCAACCAGTCTTAGTTTTTAAACTGCGGCCAACAATGCATGTGGCGAAACAACCATTAGTAGAATAAATAAATAAATAAATTAAATAAATAAAAAAGACACATATTTTACATTCACAAGAAGTTCAGTGCTTGCAAACTTTGTAAATGAGGCCATTAAAGCTTAGATGGCTATTATATTTGCAGTGTGGGAATATAAACAGTTCAGGGAAAAATAAGCCATCGTTTTCTCTTTGTTCTTGCATTTTTTTCTTTCAGCACTTCCTGATGGTATATTATCGACATTGCACTCCACCTGCATTTAACGTTTTAGTTGACGGGAATATTTATATCAAGATCTATCAAGACTTTATTTAGTCATCCTGAAAACCTTATCCACTTATATAGGCATACTACTGATCTTGAAAACAATATTATACACCACTGGCATTTATAATACCTTGGGGATTAGACTTGGAAAATGGGACCCTGCATGTTCATAATGGAGGTAATATAGATTATGGGAGAGAAAACAATTTTCTGTGAAATGTGTCCAAGGGGTCCATATTTAAACATTACATTTAATAAACCCATGACATGTTTCCTTCCTTTCTCCTTGTTTTGCTCATAACACATTGGGTTTAATTAAAAGGGGGTCTGCAGAAAAGCTTGGTAATATTTACATTTACAGCCATAAACATAAAGCGTAAAGTGTGTGTGACGCTTGCACGCCGAGATTTTTTGCCATACACGCAAGACAGACTCAAGTGGAGACCTCAACGGTCCCATTAGCTGGCTCTGATCTAGCATATAGCAAGGTCAGGTCCAAGGTCACTGTGTGAAATATATTTAGTATGTGCAGGCAGCTCATGCTTATCAGTTATAACCCAAACTGGCAGTTATTATATATGCCTTTTTTTACTTTGACTGTGTCTGTCTCTGTGTGTGTGAGTGTGTGTAATTGGACCACCAAGGTCAGAAGCCCACCTGCCCTGCATGGCAGATGAACTGCAGGGTACTGTGCCCTGAAGCCACTGTAGCCAACATTTACTCAGGAGAAAGTCACACTTCAGCTGGAATGCTAGAGACATCATTAGTCTGTAATGCACTTCCTCCCATTGGTATTCATATAAATACGACATATTTGAACTACAAAGTGTGAAAAGAAAAACAGGAATAATTCAGTTTGTAATATTTGTTGTGTGTTTCATTTCCAACCACCCTGGCATTCATTTAACATATTTCTAAGGTGGTTGAAGTATTTCATGCATGCTTCCACTGAATACTTTGGTCAGATTTGCCTTCCATCAATACACAAGACTCAATAGATATGCAAATTGAGATTCAGCACAAATCAATGGTTTTAAAAAAAATAACAGAATTTGGTTAAATAAATACACAGAACAAAATGGATAATTTATTCCTAAAAGTATGTGCGCAGAATTCCATTGAAGAAGTGACTCTATAAGGTGAAGGGTTTAACAAATGTTCAATATCACCTTAGAAGAGATGAGAGGGAGTCTTAGTGCATGAGCATGCTGGTTCTCTCGAAGAAGACTACACAATACAAATGTTTTGTTACCAGCAAGATAAATGGTTTCCTCAGCTTTCGCTAGTCTAATCCACACACTGGGGTACTAGTAATCGTTGAGACTTTCCTTTTTTATCTGTGACAGAAACTCAACTGTGTCTGGCCTAATTTGCCCTGTGCTTTCTTTGAACTTTAAAGCATTTAAAGGTAAAGTCAGGGATTAAATTGGGATTTTCTAAGGGGTGGAAGCCCTATTTTTAGTGAATTTGGTGTTGAAGACTACTAGGATGTAGTCCTTTTTATTTTTATATCACACTAAAGTATTAATAATCTGTCTATCTTCAAATCAAACAAATAGTTATGCAAATAAGGCTAGCTCAGGCATAAGGCTAGCTCAGGTAAGCTATATATACCATAGTTGACCTGTGAGATCGCTAACTTGTTCTCCTACCAAGTTAGATCTTTAGAAATGTCCAGTCAGTGATTAAGCAATATTCAAATATTAAAATATTGAATTTCAATTGACTGATACGAAGAAACATGTAATGTCCACAACCCCTTCCAATGGATGCAGGCACTGAATGGGTTAAAATAAAGTATCATAAATTAAGCAACCACACAGACAGGAGCTATTCCTGAGATGAGATGATCATCTCTGGGGATGAATGAACAGTTCGCTATGTGAAAACTCTAGAAGTCCACACTTGAGCAGATTCAGCTGCTGTTTGTGGAAAATCATTGAAAAATAAACAAATAACCAATTATTTTTGCTAGCAGGCTGGGAGCTTATGCAGTGGCCTTCTTCACACAGTGATCGTAAATGTAAATCAAAGGACTGGACAAAGTAAATAATTTGATGAAATGATCATGCACTTCCCCGACACTGGTGATCGGTGAACGCCGAGTTCATATGCGATGATCAAATGAGGAAGTCGGTTATCTTCGCCAAACATGATATATTTGCAGAATCAAGGTAGCCTATAGTGTAGTTTTGAGTTAAGTTTTAGGCAATTATTTCAAGACACCTTGGAAAACATACAGAAGTGGTTGACCGTGGTGACGTAAGTCCGGCCATGACTGTATAGGCAGGATATAGTGTAGGATATATCTGTAGCTATAGCAAGCAGAAGCAAAGCAAGCATGATCGCTATGTTGATATATTAAAGTTTTGCAACGCACAGTTCAACTCTCTTCCCTGTTTTGTACGTCTTCTGTAGACTGGTGTTCAGTCCACAATTGCCTACGTTCGAACGGAACTGTAAGCATTACACCGAATTGAACGCAGCCTTGTCACCTTACGGCTTTTATGCTCGCATGATAATTCAACCCCGGCAAAAATTTAGTTTGTATCCAGAGATTTTAGACATATACTGTAGGCCTACTCGCCCGAAATACATTTATAATAACGATACGTGTGAGAAAATAATGTTAAATTATATTGACTTATAACTGTCAATTCATAATTTTTAATGGGTAGCCTACTGAAAGTTCAATTTAATCCCTGGGTAAAATCATAATGCATTTAATGATAAAGTCAGCTATTGCAAGCTAAATGTAAGATAATACACTGTGACGCCTATGATACTTCTACACAGTCCTGGCTCCATAAATAGCAACATAAACAAAGTGGCGAACACCGCTCCTATCAACAAAGCCATAGTACTACACGTTTCTTCACAATGCGTTTCTGTGTGATCGGCAACGTTTTGATTTGAGCTGGAAGTTAGCAAGAATGACTGACCCTGCCTTTAAGGAACTGCTTGTGTCTGTGTGAGATATTATGTTTGTATAAGTTTCTGTGCATCCAACAAGCGGCAACCACCACAGCATTACATTGTGCTAAATGTAGCCAATGTGGAAGCGTTTAATATGCACTACAAGGTGATACACTTGTTCAAATAAATCATTGCAGTTCAAGCAATGATTTATGATTTGATGAGATTGACTAGTTCATTTTAGAAGAAAGGTAAAAGTAATTTAAATTGTTCTAATGAATGTGATTGTACTGATGTTAAAATTAATTAAAGTTGTGCTATATGACTTTCTGCCACTAGATGTCACACTAAGCGCACCAGCATTTCAGCGCAAAACACATTTTGTTGGCAACACACACACACACACACACACACTTGCACTAACATGCACACACAGCCTGCCTGGCTATTAAAACAAAGAACAGAAACTCAGATTACAATACACAGAGGGATTAGGACGTCATTATCTCCTCAAAATGCAATTATTTTACTATATCTTTAGATATAGTATTTAGATAACTGTTGTTTGCTTCTATATTAATGTTTATAATAACACCTTTTGAATCAAAGATAAAGCTTAAAGCTTAACGTTTATAGAATGGAACGCCACCAATCGTGAGAGACATCATGTCCCAGCCCCATGTCCCATGAGTGAGTGTGTTTAATATCAAATTTGCCTCCAATATTAACCTATAATGGCGGTGCTTCTACATCCATCCTCCTGGCATTATTTAAAAACATATTAACATAAAAAACACCACACACGCTTTGATGACATTCTGTGTCTGGGAAGTAATTGAAATTGAACAAAACCTCCCTAAACAGATGGTTCATAGGAATCTGTTCCAGAGAGTGGCTGGATTTTTGTTTTCATCTCTTCAATTGGAGAGAGCTCACCATCTTAATCTTCATTTAAGGACTAACAATCTCCATGGGGTTCGTGAGAGGCTCCCACACATCTAATCCTCACTGATCAATGTCACAGCATGGGTGGTAAAGACCGTTTAAGACGGGGGAAATCAGGTCCAGGTCTAAACGAACAATTTTGATGCTTAACATTCATTAGCTAGGCAGACAGAGGGCATATACAGATTGGATCCCTTTTCTCATCCCATCTAATTTGTCCAAGGCTGGATTACTGCTGATTTGCAGCACCTTCATTTGACGGATGACTAAGTACAATTCTTTCCTCCGGGCTTACCATCACACACACGCACACGCACACAGAAGCTTTCCTTATCACACTTCAACTGAGTTTAAATTTGCAAGCTCTGTCACAGTCCTTTTCACAGCAGAGAGCGAGAGCGAGAGAGAGAGAGAGCTTTTTGAGCTCTGATATACAGTACATACAAAAGTGCATACACATACTCCTTACTCATTATTCACAAATATGCACTGTACACACACACACAGCTAACTTCAGTCTGGTGCTGTTGAGTCTAGCAACAAATACAAACATTATTAACGTGGGGTTGGGTGGGGGAAGCGCATTTTCTTAAAATACCACACTTAACACTGCATAAGGGATTATATCTAATAGCTAATACACTCACTGACCACTGTGCTATGGGTTACTGTTATGGCTTATGTCCAATATCCCATGGGGGAAAATACAATTTAATCTAACATAATTGTTCTGGCACTAAGAACTGAAAAGGTGTTTAAGATAAGTCTATACGTAATAACTCAATTTACCACACAGGATCAACACACAGACATATGGTATCTTCATCATTATGTGTGCCAGTAGAGTAAGCTCTACAATGTCATGCAGTCAGAACAAATATGAAAGACAATATGCAACATGAAAGCTATCTGCTACTCATGTTCATTCACTTACAATAAGGCAATCTAGTAGACACTTCCATTTAAAGCAACATGGAGTACAATTATGACAGAGCATGTGGGGCATCTTGCTCAAAGGCTTTGAAGGTAAACCCATGCCAAGAATTTAACCCAGGACCGTGCAGCAATGACTATCGTGACGTTCCCGCCCCCTTGCTTATGCTACAGCAATTTACTTGACAAGGTTAGGCACATAGGGTAAAAACTAGGGATGGCACGATCCAATTTTTTCAGTCCCGATACCGATACAGATACCGGCACTTTGGGTATCGGCCGATACCGAGTACAGATCCGATTCCAGTGTTAAATTAAGTTTTAAGTCAAGTTGAAAAGTAAATGACAGCAAATCTGCATTTTAGAAGCCTGCTGCTGATAGTGTGGCCTGGCTGATGACATGTAAGCATGGCTGATGCTTGACAGTAGACCTACGCGTGTAAATTAATTCATTTGGATTAACCCCACATATCTGTTACAACTGTCCAATTGTCACCGATACCGATCCAGCTATTTAAGTCAGTATTGAACCGATTTGCGATCTCAGTATAGTATCGGTGCCATCACTAGTAAAAACACTGTTATTCCCACTGTGGCCAGTACAAACACCAGCCAGTTAAAAGTTTATTACTGAACTCGACACAGTACGAGCTAAAGAAACACGACAAGAAGGTAACTTGTGCAAGTTAATATGAAGAATAATTCATTTTCCACAGCGGTACTGAGCCAAGGGACACAGATATGGTTTTACATGGAGATTTACCAATGTCAAAAAAGGCACCAAAAAAAAAAAGATACACCAGGATGAACCCTAGAGAGGCAAGTGCTCTTCTCATTCCCAATTCCCAACTCCTCCTCTCTGCCTCCTCCCTGCTCTTCTGCCAGGTCCTCTCTGTCTGAGCGATCGTTCAGGATGCTAATGAGCGCTAGGCTGCCTGCTGTGTTCTAATGTGCCCATATGAAGTGCTGAGCTGGACACCAGTTAGCTGAGCATGCTAGCGACGTCTGTCTGTCTGTTTGTCTGTCTGTCTGTCTCACATACACCACTGTATATCAGTGTTGCATGACCACAGAACTATGTAATAAGACAAAGGTGAGGTGGTGGAGGGGCTCTAACCACAAAAGACTGACTGCTGAGTGTGTGGCTGCTGGCTTCATTCATCAATAGCTTGTACTGAACGCTGCATATGGCCCAATCAGTATTGTGCCTGTAAGCCCAACATTCAGCCTGTCTGCTTTGGACATAGGTCTGGACCCAGGTCTGAACATGGATGCATACTGCATACTGTACTATACAGCAGTGATCAAGTGTCTTTGGTGTCTGCATATAAATTAAATCTGAACAAATAAATGGCTGTATTAATATTGATTATTAGTATTAAAATCATGTTGTTTTCTTTGTTCTTTATTTACCATCTTACTTAAGGAAATGAGTCACTTCATTCAAGACAAATATGAAACGGCCTTGGAAGTAAGTGGAATAATGTCATCCTATTAGCTAAAGCAATAGCTGAGAGATGAAGGCAGTGCTTATTTTTCAGTGATTTATTAAATTATAATCCCCCCCCCCCCCCTCCTTGATTCTTGGCAGGTAGGCAATGTAAAATGTATGTTTCCT
>JAODUH010003261.1:0-11472 GCA_027564835.1 Typhlichthys subterraneus
AATGTTTCACGCTAACTCAGATACGATGAGACGTAGGACCCCCCCCCCCAACAAAAAAAATTATTATTGCAGATCTATACAATTCGCGTGGATGACATATATTGAAGTAAAAACGGCGAATTTTGCTGAAAGGTGACAATTTTGCACCCGAGTGCTAATGGACAAAAGATGCTGAGCCTATCACAAGCCTAACCCTGACACCCCTGAATCTTACTGGTTAGCTCACCATCTCCTACAATGTTTCTAATATGGACGAAATCAAATGCCCTGAAATTATGTTAAAACACATTACAGTGATTTAATGAGTTGTTTCCTGTGCACAAGTGGTTAATGTAATGAATTCTTATTAGCTTCATCCATCACCCATCATCCTTTATTAGTTAATTCTTATTAGCTTCATCCTACATCATGAAGCTAATGCGAGACCAGTGTTCCTGATGTCAGAGTGTGTATACCAGGGCATTACAATCCACGCTCCAATGCATTAACTAGCCTTTGGAAACCATTATGTCTTTATTGACTTTCCTCAGTTTAATACACATCTCAAGGTAAATAATTAAGACCCTCTGGAGGGAGATATAAGGATATAAGGACATACGCACTTTAGGTTAAATGATTACAATCATGCGTACCCATGTCTATTGTGTTACTAAATGATGTGAGATAAAGGTATTGTCCAATATTAATGATGTGAATGTGTGAATGTAGCTTACAACACACATTACCGTTACTGTTTGCTGTAGGCCTATTGCATTGCATTGTGACATACGATACAAAGCAATGCATTCTGATTAAAAGATTCAAGTCAAAAGATCAATCATATTTTGCATAGATTCTACATTTCTCTAATGAAAATGCACATGAATGATGTCATATTTAATTTAGAAAGTAAAACATCATTTAAATGTTAAAAAAAGAAAACCAATGCCCTTCTCATTACTTGTGTTTTTCCAAGGAAAGCTTTAAAACATTTTTTTTAATTAATATTGATCAGTCATGCCTCAGATGCCGCCTACACTGGTATGTGATGTTGGTGCCATCAAAGCCACATTGGGGTGTTCCCCAAACGTTTGGCAATACTTTGATTGGGATGGACCTGATTCAACAGCGAGCTTCACAGTTGTAGTGCAAAAAGTAATGCACTTGGCGTAAGTGTACTGCTTCAAACTTGTCCAGCGCTCAACAATTTTTCATGTAAAGATAATGTAAGTGTGTGTTGCAATCAAAGAAGAGAGGAGCTTTAGTTACATAGCTGGGCCGCCGCGCAGCGCTTTGGGTGGCAGCATATCGTACAGAAACACTCACCTGTCTTCCTAGTAAAAGGATAGTGTAGTAGGAGATGACATGGAAGTGGCTGACTACACGCCTGGACCTGCCCTTTACAGTATATATGCTTGTGTACGTTTGAGTTAAGTAAAGAATACACACATCAGACTCAAGATGCCAAAACGTCCCTACCTGTGTCTTACAGGTATTTCTTCTAAGACAATACTTCCTTTGTCTGCTTCTGGGTTTTGACTGGGTCAGAGCGGTACTTGATCACAGCAGTATACCACACAAGAGGTAAGTTAAACAGGCTCCACAAAGAGAAAATTAATACAGAGACTATTTTGACAGCTAAAACAAAGAATACAGAGCAGCAGAGCATCTTACCTGTATGTTGTCAAAAGATGTCTTGTTGGTGACATCATACAGTAGCAGGAGAGCTAAAGAAGAAGAGGTGGGTCCAGACACGAGGAGAAAATAAATGAACATTTTCATTTTTAATTTAAGCCTGCAAATCTAAATGTATTTATTGAGCTTATCCTTTCTCATACCTCACAGCTGTCAGGCCGGACAACTCCTTAATGACACTATGTGGCCACTGACATCACAAACTGCAACAGCAGTTTCTGCAAGATTACGTCTAATGCCTTTACAGTCTATACAGTCTTTCAAGGAACACACCAGTCCTAACCAATACGGTATGTCCCGATACCAAATGCAAATTGCATATATTTGCAGACAAATGTTTATCTACTGTTCTCAAATGTCTGCAAGTCCTAATAATTAACTTCTGGGATTATAAATATATTAATATTATAGATATAGATATATAGATCTGACACTTAATTAAGATATAATAATAAGTCTTAATTCTGGAACGTCAGTTTCCCAGCCAAAGTCAAATTACACCTGTAACATATTCTTGGTGTTACTACCAGGAACTCAAAATCCAACACATTCCTGAGCTGCCTGCCCAAGGAGATTGGAAGTATTTGGATAGCAAGGATAGTGCGGTGTAATGAGGAGACATGATGCATACTGACAGCTAGGCAATAAGACTGAACTTATCTTCAAGGTGTTTTTTCTTTTTTTTTACTCTCACAACCCTTCATCACTCACTACAGCTCCCATTAACTTAAAGTAATTTAACTTAACACTTGATTCTATAGCTAACCCCGATACTCAAATCCCTATCATGTTAAGTCCTCAATATCCATTGTGTATCAATAAATTAGCACCTCGTTTCGTGGCGGATGGTGGTCTGGCATCTCACACCAGTAATAATCTACCAAATTCCATTGTTTCTGGAAAGCATATTTCTAATGAGTCTAATGTGCCTGGAACCTGTCAGCCAGCTTTGCTAGTAAGCTATATCATATTATAATACTATAATAATATTTGCTAGTAGTATTTTCAAATTACTCACAGTATAGTATGTTTTATAAAGCAATTTAGAAGTATGACAAAATGCTGATTCGGTACGGCTTATTTTCCCTAAATGATGACCCTCAACATGATACTTAAACCTGCATCAGTAATGATGAGCTTCTGTGCTTAATAAGAGTGACAGTAAGGATTAACTAAATCCATAATTCAAAGACTGTAACCCCCCAGTGAGAACGCTGCCTTTTTAAACTTGCAAATCAAAACAGCCTCAGTGAAGACAATGCAATACTGAGATGAATATGGAAGAAGGATAGGCCATGGGAATGCGAGGCACCTCAACAATGAAAGCAGATCTATATCAGCCAAGGGAGAGAGGAAAGCGACAATGATGGGGAGAAGAGACGGAAACACAACAAAATAGGACATTTAAGCGGCCATACACACTCCATGCTTATTTATTCTTTAAATATATTTATAGCTGCACAAATTAATGCAAAACACATGCAGTAAACCTACTATCAGCTAGACATGTTATGCTAAATTAATGTATGCGATGTAATATGCTGTTTTTGTACGAGAAACCACACAAAATTGGACCATAAAAAGGTACATTTACCAAACACTAACAGAATAACACTGTTTTATAACCTCTGTTTGAAGAGGCTACACTATCTTCACACTCGTCATCCCACACAACACACAGCAATGATATCCAGACATCTAAAATAACCATCTCTACTACTCGTCAGCCCTCAGAGGGTTCGAGAACCAGAGCTTTGTGCTATCTCACTCGCTCAGTCTCTCCAACCTCCCACACTGACCAGCACTCCAGCTGTGAAGCCTGTCTGTGTCTGCCCGTCTGTCTGCCTGCCTGCCTGCCTGCCTGCCTGCCTGCCTGCCTCCCTCCCTCCCTGTCTGTCTGTCTGTCTGTCTGCCTACCTGCCTGCCTGCCTGCCTACCTCCCTGTCTTTCTGTCTGCCTGCCTGTCTGTCTGTCTGCCCTGTGCACCGCTTCAGTCCAGTACACAGGCATTCAATTTATCTGGATGTGCAAAGGAACCATAGATATGCATAAACAATCATTTTCGCTGCAATTTTGTGCCTATGGCGACTGTGAGCCATGAAAAATGTGAGTAAAAGTTGTGTGCATAGCAATAAAATGCTGTTTTGTTGTTGCTTTAGTGATTGGATTGAGTGGATGTTGTGTATTGTGTGTATGTGTGTGTGGGGGACGCATCGTTAGAAGAGTTTAACGCATATGAATTACATTGTTACATTGATTATCAACACATTATCTGCAAGGGTTCAGCCTAAAACCTGAAATTTGCTATAAAAGTATGACACATAGTGTATGTGAGCGGTTCACTGATGGGGGATGCAGTGAATCTCAGCTGAAGGTAAATATTAGTTGGTTGTCAGAGTTTTGCAAAGGAAAGAGAAGCTGCCAGCAATGGCTATGCATGCAAAGCAGCCAATACCAATGCTTGTGTGTTGTTGTGGACTGTGGGTTTAGGATGTGTATGGCTGTTAAATGCTAAGAGTGCACAGAGTTCCTTGCCGTTATCAAGATGACAGCATACAGGGAGTGTGCCTAAAGCTAACATCCTCCATTCAAGCTGCTGGCTTGTGACAAGCAGCAGCAATGCAATAAACAAAAATGTCAGTTTTATTTGTATTTTATGTTGATTTTATTGTTTTATTTGGGTCTTATTTGTGCTGTACATTTCATGTCTTATATAAAATGTTCTGTACAGCACATTGTGACTACTTTTTGTATTTTTAAAGTGCTACATGAATACATTTTGCTTGCTTGCTTGCAAAGAAGCGGCCTACATATGCATACAGTGAGGGGCAAACATAGTATATGTTGTGTATGATGATGACACTGGAGACAATTGGGGGGTGGTGAAGATGTTGAATACGTGTATTCTTTCGCAAATCAGTTTTTACAATTTCTTTCCCTCCTCATATTAAAATCATACTGTACCTCTGAAATGTCATATTAATTCATTAATGCACTCATGCAGACAGAATGGATACAAAAGGAAACTTAAATGCCAACAGGCTGTAGGTAAAACCTCTAGGGGTCCGTTCAGTGTATATACCGAACTGTAGCAGGGAACATTTTGGGGATCGAACCCCCAACCTTTCAGATGGGAGTTAACCACTGCCTCTTTTGTGACACACATATTGTATAGCTGCTTGAATATCACCTATATGCATATAAAGGTATAGTCAGTTATTGCAAGCTAAATGTAGGCTAATACACTTTTTCTCAAAATCAAGAAACATCTCCTCACATTTCGCTATCTTACTGTTCTCTGTGAGTATTGATAAAACGATCTGATACATCTTCACAGCCCTGGCTCCATAAATAGTAACATTCAAAAGTGGCGAACTCTGCTCGTATCAACAGAGCCGTAGCACTACGCTTTGCTCTACAATGCATGTCGATGGTTATGCGGCGCCGCGGAGGACCTCGGAGCGATACAGTTTGATTTGAGCTCCAAGTTAGCAAGAATGACTGCCCATGCCTTTGATGGTACAGTAACATGGACAGTGCATGCGATGGGTGATTAAACATTTATCAGAGGGTGGAGGTGCTCTATAAACCATGTGTCCTCCGCTGCCAGGAGAAGAGTTAGACCTCAGGCCTTTATAATAGTGGACGGCATCACTCTCACCTACTGTAGACAGTAACATAGCTGTGAATTTCAATTGGCACAGCTATCCTAATTTGATTGCAGAGCAGCACCCATAAACAGCCACACACTCCCCCTCAGGCCTGCACCATCGTTCAGCCACCGCTCAAATATGCAAACATTATAAATGGTGGCTCCACGCACAGAATGGACAATGAACTGTGAAAGGTACAGTCGAGGTGTGGCACTGGAACTGCAAGAAATCAACATCAATGCAAATATTTTACCTAAATGATGGCATACAAGTGGAGGCAGGTATCATTTAAACATAGATTTGAACCTTATTTCGGTGTCAGTAACAACTGGCTCTTTACATCTTGTGGTGATGTCATAATAATTTACACTAATTGTAAACTAATATAAATATACAGTGCATTACCATTGGCATCGCGGTAGTAGGCATGAGTGACACTGCGGAATCGTTCTTGTCCAGCCGTGTCCCATATCTGCAGACATTGAAAGAGAATATTCAGATATAGGTGTAGGAACTCAGCCAAACCTTACCCAAAGCTCAAATCAATAGGATCCATACTGTTACTGTATCTGTCTGTCTGTCTGTCTGTCAATCTGTCTATCATATAATCATATTAAATAAGGTGCACTATGCTGGTGATATCAAGTATTTGTTTGTTTTCAGTCATATTTGTTTGTTTCATGCTATATATGGAACATAAATTCCTAAATATTTATTAATTTCCCAAACAGCAAGCTATAGAGAGAAAATATATCTTAGATATGACTTGTGGTACTACAAGTCATATCTAAGATATATTTTCTCTCTGTGTACCTAATGTGTCCCTTTGCTTTCATCTTCATCATTGGGGTGGGGTGATTTTAATGCCTGGTCAACATTGTGCATGTAAATCAACTGTGGTTGCTGTCGATTTAACCCATTATGCAAGCCTGGTGGTACAGCTAATTAGCTCCTCTTATCTATAATCAGCTATCTGTTCAAGCCCTTTGGCAATGGCTCTTTCTTTTTGCCCTAAATAGGTTTCCTTTTCATTTAAGACCTGTTAACATGCTTTATGCAGCCCCTGGCTTTTCTCTTATCGTCTTTTGTCATTGTACTGTTTATATCTAATGTATAGTTTAATCCATCATACTTCTGTCTCTCCTTTTGTCTGACTGTTTATCTATCTGCATTCATCTATTTCTCTTCTATTTCTCTGACGTGGCAGCTTTGATATGGGTTCTGCTTCCTGATTCCCCATGGGACTTCCAGCCCAACAAGATCCCAGTGCCAGTAATGAGGAATGGCATTTACATGGGGGAAAAAAAACATCTGTGTGTGTGTGTGTGTGTGTATGTGTATCACAGTACCAACTGACTCTGAGCCAATTAACCCCACATGAACACATCATAGAGCACAGACCTCCCCACCAGCCTCTTTCAGTGACAGAACCCTACATAATTACTAAAGCTTCATTTGTCAGAAATACTTTGAGATGTGTACTGGTGCAAGTTGTGTGCCCCATAACGTATTTGGAATCAGTGGGAAGTGTAGAAGGACTAACAGCCTTGTGAGGAGGCATTGAGGGGACCTAGAGAACAACATTGCTAGGCAGCTGTCAATATTAATTCCACTTTCATCTTATGTGGTTAGGTCGCCATGATAAAGTTCTTTCACAGTAACGGCTTTTATATACATACTCACTGTAAGAATACATAAAGTCCAACCATAAACAACTAAAAAATGTATGCATATTTTATGAACTGAACCTCTCAGTTCCTGGTGTTCACTGGTTAAGGTTGGGTTAGGGATGTCAAGGCTTTCATCATGACTCACCTGTAACTTCACTTTGACGCCATCAATATCTAGGACTTTATTCTGTAAAATAAAAACAAATACACTTTAGTGATGCGTCTGCAGATCCCAACACACTTGTAACTGGTAAACTTGTCTTCCTGATATGTTTTTATCTCTACACACTTTGTATTAACATGTTTTTATTTGCCCTTCATTTTCATTTTTAATTTAACCCTCGCTGCGTTATTATCCCCGCCATTCATCCGCGCTTCCATCGCTTGCCTTGCTTCCATTAATAATGCATGTCTCTACATTGCTCTGACCTCTTAATAAAACGTGTCTCTCAACTTTTCCCCCCTCCATCTCTCCATCCATTCTCTCATTTCTGCCCCAATCTGCTCCACTACACGGTCTGTCGGGGCCAGAGGCCAGTTCTGCCTTGAGAGCCAGATGCCCTGGAGGTCATAACGCTACAGGCGGGCTGATGACAGGCCAGGATTCAGGTGAACGCCCAACACTTTCACTACAGCAGTAGGATTTTAAACCGTGATGGGCAGAACACTGTGAAATGGGTCACAAGCCCAGCGCACATCAGCCCTTAACAACTCAATCGATCTCAAGCAGGCCCTGCGTTATTATTAGCGCTGACCTAAACGAATGATGGCAATGCAATACATAATCCATATCTATAATGTTTTACCCTGGCATATATAGCTGTTGATCTGTGTTTGTCTGACACGTGGGTCGATGTCATTAAGGCGTGTATACACCAGCCTGATGCTCCCTAGCCCTGCGCTGGGTTATTCCATGAAACTGATGAGACAGAACACCACAGAGGAAGAGGCCCATTATATTGTATTGATATAAGTTGATGCCCTATAGCCTTCCGTGCCTGGCATGTGCGTATGGAGGAAAATGCTTGTTAAATGTTTTGCTCTTTACCAATGCCTCCTTAAATACAGCAGATTATATTTAATATACCGGGTGTGTTTGTGCATTATGGCATGCTGACTAATAATGTTAATACACAATATTGCCACGAGCTCTTGGTTCTGCTCATCAGTGCGGTCAGAGGGCTCCCTCCTCTGTGATCCAAACCAAACACTCTCTCTTATGACCAAAATGATTATATCACCGGTGCCACGGCAACGCTCAAAGACAACCCCGCACACACACACACACACACACACACACAAACACACACACGCACTCCCAGGAAGCGCTGCACTAACGTTCCCCATTATCAGTTGCCATTAGGTGAGGCCGACCTTCTCATTCGCCGGTCTCAGCGGAGAAACGGAAGATATTTGACTGCTACGAGATCCTCCTGCCCGGATGAGAGAGCACTTAGGAAGATATATCACCTCTGTTGACATGACCTGGAGTGAATCCTACCTCCCCGAGAGAGCCACGCAGCTGAGAACTAATACATATTCAGCTCCTGCTTGTGCTGAGTACCAAATGGTAACACTACTCTGACGGGAGCAGTCTGAAATGTCTCTTGTTGTCACTAAAAGAAGCCTGCTCTGCTCGAGGGCCTCATGAATATTTACCAACCCTTGGAAAAAGGGGGAGACATTGATAGAAGTGTAAAATGTCTCAGGCTTGATTGGACTGATACCAGATGCCGGGTCGAAGACAATGCATTGAGAGAAAAAAGGCAGGCTTAATTTGGAAACACTCATAGAATACCAGCTGATTTCACACGAGCACACATATAACCACAACAGTGATAGTGATATTTACACGGTCTTTTAGGATATAAAACTATTTTAAATATGAATAGATGGCAAACATAAATGAGAGTAAATCTTGTGACCAAAGTGGCTGCCAATTTGCATCTGAAATCTTTTGTGTAAATACGACACATATATTATTGCAAAAGTAACACTACATTTTTACTGGGAAAATCTGAGATAATTTTATTGCCGTTAGACGAACAACACTTTTTTGGTTCCAAACAAGGATACGAGCAACTACGCACCTGAACGCAGCCAACCCCAGCCAAGCCCGCACCTGAAAACACCTGAACGCAGCCAACCCCGCACCTGAAAACACCTGAACGTAACCAACCCCAGCCAAGCCCGCACCTGAAAACACCTGAACGTAACCAACCCCAGCCAAGTCCGCACCTGAAAACACCTGAACGCAACCAACCCCAGCCAGGTCCGCACCTGAAAACACCTGAACGCAACCAACCCCAGCCAAGCCCGCACCTGAAAACACATCATGAGTCTGTAGCACTGCAGAGTACGGCCGTTATACAATAGTCGTTCACCAATAGCTTGCTTCCCCACAACTTTCATATTTTGTTGGTGCTATATATACAGTCTATACAGAGGAACTAAATGTCCGATTGTCTCTTTAATGATCATTCAGAGTGTATAAATAGCTCACTTAAATTTACCACTGCATGCCCTGAGGTGTTGGGAACAATTATATTAAAAAAGTGTCTCAGAACAAACAACAAATGTATGAGGAGCTTTCACAGAAGCATGCGAGGAGGAAGAGACTTCAGAATTGTGAGCCAGCCAAAAAAACATTTATAGCGGCAGCATGAGACAAAAAAAAAAAAGAAAAGAAGAGAGGAACAAGGTGGTGTCACAGTTTGAAGCCTGTGAGAGAGAAATAATACAAACAGTAATAATAAGCCTAATGCATGAGAGAGGGAGAGAGAGAGTCTTGCCTCTTGCCTCAGTTGCATTAAGCAGTGTTCTTTTCAGCATTTCTTTCTGCTGTGGCAGACTCACAAAAGGTGTGTGGCTGAACAAGGCCTCAATAACACACGTCACGGAGCCCCGCACAGACAGGGAATAAAGGTACAGGCACAGACGGCTCCAGATGGACAGGGAGAGACTTTGCTTCGCCCTGGACCCGGCTGAAGCCTGTCAAGTTTAGCAATGCAAGCTGACACAGGCACACACAAACACACACACACAAAGGTGCTTGCCAGTCTTGACAGATGTTGTCCTGGTTATGTTTTTAAAAATTATATATATTTATGCTGCTGGGATATTAACCATATTATATAAATACTTGATATGTATTTATATAGGCCCATTCTCCTCTCCTCTCCTCTCCTCCTCTCCTATCTCGTCCCCTCTCCTCCCCTCTCCTCTCCTCTCCTCTCCTATCCATTGGAGGCCTGGCTAGAGCTTGGTCAGCATTTCTTAAAAGCCACTTTTCCTTGTGTACTCTAAGCCATGGTCCCCACTAAACCCGTAGTGTCAATTAGGATGCACTGGTACACTGTGTCCAGAGAGACACAGATAGTACAATATTTCCCAATCTATTCAACCCACAAATACTGTACTGTACATTACTGTACAAATAATGCACTCCTTGACATATAGGGCAAGCTATTTATGAAGTATACCACCATATGTTGCTGATTTTGCAGAAAAGTTGGAAGAAAAGTTGAAAGAAGCTATATGCTGGAGTTATTTTCTGGTTCTGCCTATTCCTATGAGGACATTTGGAATAATGAAAGCAGATAGTCATTTTGACTTTTGACCCTGCAGTCAGCCAAAGGAAGGGCAGGGAAACTGCCTGTCAATAGCTGGGTTTATATGGACACTTTTTTATCTTTCCGAATGGAATCTCTCTTACATGCAAAATTGTTGAAGAAGCTATAATTTGTATATCACTGTATATATGGATGCATATATACATATGCATATATACATATATACTGTATATATATATACACACACACACACATATATATTTATAAAGCAGCCTTGTGCGTTTTAGACCATTGTTATCAAAATGTTAGCCTGTAGTGAATATACAATATACACAAATACACTGTTACTGTATATTGAGAACATGCATGCATTTTGACTAGGTTGTTGGTAGACCTTGACACAAGGACTTGTCATTCTTATTGCAATGACATGTTCATCAACGTTTACATTTGCTTTTGAGGGATAGACTATAAGGACTTTTGTTTAGTTACGAGCTATTCCAGATACAGATTGCAGAACAAGCTGGTTTCCAAGTGTTACAGTACAGTAAAACTTAGTCTTTTTTTTGTGCTATGAAATAGTTTGTTTTCTTTTTGAATCACAATGACACTACAATTTGTTGACAGACCAAAAGTACAGTACTGTAAAAGTACTGTGAATCCTGTCTAATCTTACATGAAGCAATATGTGACTTTGTATTGTTGAAATGTAAATTCCATACATAAAGAGTGCAGCCTTGTACGTTTTAAATGTTGTAGCCATAGTGTAGGCTACTATGGAAGTCCACAGAGGACTAAATTCAAATGAAAATGCAATACCAAATAACATTTTAATTGTCAAACAATTCCACGCTTTAGAGTGGACTTAATTCAAATGAAAATGCAATCCCAAAATTGCATTTT
>JAODUH010003262.1:917-11472 GCA_027564835.1 Typhlichthys subterraneus
TTAATTTAAAAATTCCCCCCCCCCCCCCCCCCTTCCCCCATCCTTCTTCAGTACTGTCTATTCTCAATTCTTTATCTCTCTTCTCCAGTCTGCCCCCACTGTCAGTTTGTGGTTGGCTGATGTTTCATAACCTACTCTCACAGCTGTTGATCACTGTATGTGTGTGTGTGTGTGTGCGTGTGCGTGTGTGTGTGTGTGCGCGTGTGTGTTTGTGTGGGCTGTGTTTATGCGTGTGTGGGTGTTTGTGTGTGCTGTTTGCACAT
Organism: Typhlichthys subterraneus; assembly: GCA_027564835.1. NCBI lineage: Eukaryota > Metazoa > Chordata > Actinopteri > Percopsiformes > Amblyopsidae > Typhlichthys > Typhlichthys subterraneus. Next base: position 1,181 of record JAODUH010003262.1, read on the forward strand.
GTGTATGTCTGTCTCCTTGTAGTCTGTTTTTGTGTGTACGTCTGTATTTGTTTGTATCAGTGATTGTGGCTACGTGAGGCATTCTCTGTGTGTGTGTGTGTGTGTGTGTGTGTGTGTGTGCGTGTGTGTGTGATAGAGAGAGAGTGTGTGTGTACAGTGTGTCCTGGTGCAGTCTCTTTTCATTGATTCACTGGTGACAGGCGGGGTTATAGATAGCTCTTTGAGACCTTAACGATCAATCTTATCACCAACACACTTCCTCCTCATTGCGCGCGCACACACACACACACACACACACGCACGCACACACACACACACACACACTGGGCAGAGAGAAAGCAATGAGCAGAGAAATACAGAAAAAAAAAAAAAGAACACAGATAAGAAGGGCAAGAGAAAGAGGAAACTAACCAAGAGGGGAACAGAGCGGAACTAGAAATATGAGGTAAAGAATACAAGCAAGATACGGAGAATGAAAAATAAACCTGAGAGAGGTGAGAAGCTTTTGTACAAATGTGTGTTTGTGTGTGAGATACAGGTATATAGACAATGAAAAATTAAGACCATTGTGAAGAGATAGAGACCGTCATAGAGAGAAAGGTTCCCCTCGGACCAGCCACTGACACAAATACACAAACACTACACACATGCACACATTACACACCAGCAGAGATGCATGCTTTAACAGTAAACAGCACCCTATATACTGTTTCTGTCTGAAAACATCATGACTACAATCACACTTCGATTTTTAGTTTTAGGTCATTTCTGGTTTGCATTTCTGGTTTATATTTCTGGTTTAAATTGTAAAGCAGCACAAATCTACTGTATTTAAAACCTGTCCATCAATCTGAAAGATTATTTTTTATTTTAAATATAATTTTTGGTTTGTAAAATAGATAGATAGATTAATAGATTTTCAGCAGCAATATTAACCACAACATGGAATGAGTTATAATTACTTGTACAATAATGACTGTATAGGCTGGCAGGCTGTAAGCATCTAAACATTGCGTTTGTTAGCGGTTCAGCCTCTAACATGGCTGTGCTATTAAATGGTCTTAGTGACAGTAGGCAGGACATTAGCTGGTTGTGGCGTAGCTGTAATTGATAGAGAGACCAGCTAATGTGATGTGTCAGACATATGAAGCCTGTCTAATCAATGGAGCTCTGCTTTAAGCATTTGACTGACTGCGTGTGTGTGTGTGTGTGTGTGTGTGTCTGTGTATTTCTGTGTATTCACACAAACAGCAGTGTGCATGAGTCACATCGTGTATGTGATCCTGCATGTCCCAGGTGGTAAACTGTTGGTTTTATTGGTGGTAAATGGAAGGGCTAGAGAGACAGAGAGAGGGAATGAGAGAACAGGAGAAAGGAGGGGAGGAGAGGAGGAGAGGAGGAGAGGAGGAGAGGAGGAGAAGAGAGGAAAGGAAGCGAGGAGATCTGAATGAAACAGATGCTTATGGGCAATGCTTAAACCCCCCACTCTCCCTCTCCCTCTCTCTCTCTCTCTCTTCCTCTCCCATGATGAATCAGCTGTCACTCAGGCAGCAGTCCAATCTACTGATAATGAGAACTGCATCAACACCCTCTATCCTCTTTTACTCTCCCTCTTCTCTCTCTCTCTCTCTTTCAATATCTCACTCTTGCACACACACACACACACGCTCACACACAAACACTCACACGCACACACGCGCTCACACACACACACGTTCACATTATAACTCATCCTTATTTCCTTCTTCATATTTCATGCACAAGTACACGAACACAACACACACAAACGAACACACACACACACACACACACAGAGGACACAGACACACACTAATTCATCCCTCTCTCATCTCATCCCTTATGATTCTCCTCCACCCCTCTCCCTCTCTCCCTCTTTACTTCTCCCTCCCTCCCTGGCTGTTCCTCCTCCTCTGAGGCAGAGCAGAGGAGGATAAAGAGAGAATAGAGACAGTGAAGAGAACAGAGGAACAAAAAAACACACCATTATCCAGCCAGCCAGCGAGACGCTCCTGAATGAATAACAAGGACGGGACTACTGACCACTGAGCCACGCACGCGCACACACACACATGCACACGCACGCACGTACACGCTCACATGCTCTCTCTCTCTTTCTCAAGATGAGGATGGCATGACAATGCCGGCACCCGTCTTCATCTCCCTCTCTCTCTCTCTCTCTCTCTCGCCTCCTCTAATCCCGCTGGCTGTGTTCTCGGTGTGAGTTCCGTCCGGTCAGAGGGTGGTAGGTGGGGTGCCGGCAGCTGACCTCAGACCTCCCCCTCCCCTCCCAAGGGCCCAGCCAGAGCAAGCAGCCGTCTGACAACTCACGCGCCAACATCCAGCCTCTTAACCCAGTCGATTAAACCCCGTCACCCCCCACTCCAACCTCCACCACCGCCACCCCACCCCTCCTCCTGTCTTCCCCCCCTTCCACACACACACACACAGAGATGCCTGTCTCCCTCAGCTGAGGCTCCCATTCGCCACGCTCTCCGTCGGGTGATCCCGGACCATGTTTGGATTAAAGGCACCACAGTACTACCTCTCAGGTAAGCGTGTTTGTGTCTCTCGTGTGTCCCTGCGCGTTCACCGGAGGTCTGCTGTGGGAGGCAGTGTGCCGGGATCAGGCTGGATGAGGCGCTTCGAGAGGCACCGCAGAACGGAGCTCACGCTGGAGCTCCTTCTGTGGAGCCGCTCACTTTGGTGAAGTAGCCTGAGGGCTGCCAGTGTCTCCCATATGATTGCATGGCTCTCTGGATATCACAATGGATTTATGCGTCTTTCTTTATGTGTGCTCGTATAGTGAATTGTTTAGTCTAGTGTCTTTTTGTTTATGTAGTGTTTTATCATTTCGATTTTTAGATGTTTCAAGTTCAATATTAGTGTGACGTTTCAACGCAACTCAGCTGATTAAATGTTCATATGCCTTTGTAGCGTATATAGAGCATTTATTACATACCAACTACAGTAGACCCACCCCACCTATACCTTAATGCCTCTCTCCTGTGCAGGTGAATAAGAACAGATCCTCTGTTATCTCTCACCAAGAAGTGGAGGTGGAGGATGTGGCAACGTTAATACTCTTATATTGCTGCTATTGCGTAGGATCTAGTTCAGGCTGGAAAGATCATTTTGCAAGCCCCATGATTATTTTTTGCTCTAAATCAGTCTGTAAACTCTCCATTCAAAGTCGTTTGTGATATGGTGCCAATGAGCATCCAACGATTGGACTACCAGCAACCAATCAGAACCAGACTCTTGTTGGGAGCAATATTCTGGATACAGGCATGTAAAGGTGTAGTCAGATATAGCTAGCTAAATGTAAACTAATAAACGTTTTTGTCAAATTCAAAATATTATATTATACTTTTACGCAGCTCTGGCTCCGTAAATAGCAACATAAACAAAGTGGCGAACTCAGCTCATACCAACAAAACCGTAGCACTATACACTTTGCTTCACAATGCATTTTGACGTGTGAGGCACCACCGCGGAGGACCGCGGAGGACCGCGGCGCAATACTGTTTTGATTTGAGCTGGAAGTTAGCAAGAATGGCTGACACTGCCTTTAATTGCAGTCAGCACCAACTGAACCATTAGCTGTCCGACAAATATAATAGATTAGAGGATATTATGCAAAGCAAAAGTTATACTGTATGTAAGACAATGTTGCTGTTGCTGTAAATCATTTAGACAATCACATGAAGCATAAAGGCTATACAGAATGTCTGTTTATGCATTATTGACGCTTTATTAACAGACATTTTTATCTGGTCCTATGGATCACTTGGTAATTTTTATCTTAACTGAGTGAATGAAAATGACACGGAAAGCATTAGCAGGGATCAGCGCACAATTACAGAAGGAACAGTTCTGCAGCGTAGCACGTCCAAGCTCTAGTTATTGTCGACGTATTACAATAATTCAACAGTTTTTATTGTCTGGTAAAATATGTAACTCTCCAGCTGACAGCCAGGTGCGAAGGAGAATATATTCAGTGTCTGTAGATGTGAGAGAAGAGTCAGGTGGTATGAGAGAGGGGATTGCAAGTTGATAAGTGTGACACTGAAAGAGAAAGTAAGATAAGTCAAAATGGGAAGGCATTTTAGGGAAGACAAACATCCTGACACGGTTTCAGTGAAGAGAATTTGAGATGTCACACTTTATTCGGTAATCTGCTGTAATTGGCTACTTTGAAACTTTTCACGTAGCATTTCCAACACCATGCTGACCAAATTGTGGATCTTTTGCTATCATGTTTACATGCTTTGTTCAAAAGTGTTCAATTTAAATTCAAAAGTTATATTATGAATAATTCAAGTCAGCTACAATGTATTATGTGAACACAATATTGAAATATACAAATAATATAAATAATAATAATAATAATAATATTATTATCTTTATGTTGGTTTGTATTTAGGGGATATCGGTATTCTCAACCATGCGAAAAGAGCTAAAGAGAACAAAATTATTTATTACTATTAGCCTAAATGTTGATACAGAACTATTATGTTGAATGGTTTTTACAGTAGGTCTGGTATTGTTTATTTGAGTGTCACATGCTCTCTATGAGAAAACTAGTGCTAGCGATTTGGTAGAATTTGTAAATTGTTTTAACAATTTTGGTAGTTTTGGTGCATTTGGAGAAATTTGTTGTTGTGCTAAACTACGTGTTGGTAACAATAAAAGGTGCACTTGTGCTTGATACCAATTGCAGTTTCTTTTGTAGTTATACATTTGACAAAAGATGGTGTGTAGTGACGTACCTTCCGTTGGTGTGTCTTCTAGCCCCTACCTCTGACCTTTTAGATGTCCATAGCCAGACTGGTCTAAGTCCAAAGACCTTGCTATGGTTAATGTGGGGAAATATAGGGAAGGTTGAGGAACAGTGTGTGTGTGTGGGGTGGGTGGGGGGGGTGGGTGTATACATTTGTTTTTAACTGTTGCGTTTCTACACACCTGTGTGTATAGTGTGCATTAATAGGTGCAAGTGTGTGCGTGCGCGTGTGTGTGTGTGTGTGAATCCTGTTCTTATTCACACACTGAAAACAAAACCCACCCCCCCCCACCCTCTCCTCACCCCCCTATCTCCCCCTCCCCCTCCAGCACACACATATGCGTGCGCACACACACGCACCACCCATAGCCCCCCTCCTGGTCTTAACTGCCGTTGCTGTGGTGACAGTGTCAGCCACACGCTGGAAGGGGCCTAGACTGGAGTAAAGGGTGCGTGTGTGTACATGTGTATGTATTTATGTGCTTGTGAGTGCGTGCGTGAGTGTGTGTGCGCGTGTGCGTGTGTGTGTGTGAGTGTGTGTGTGGTAATCACACTGTGATTAGTCAGGCTCAGAGGGATGGGCGGATGGGGGCTGAGTAAAGAGAGGAAGAAGCACGAGATATAACAGTGGAGGAATACATGAAAAGGGTAAACACGTAACATCTCTTCACGTCAATAAAAATCTAAGATGGGTGAATTGGGGGGGTGGGGGTGGGGGGGGTTCTTTTTAACCCACAGTACACAATGACCTTAGCCTGGCATCATCACAAAAAGCAAATGGCATTTTGTTGTTTCCTGCTCTGTATGCCCTCAGCTATGCACGCCGGATGAATTACAATGGTTTAGCCATAAGCCAGTGGCTCACTATCCAAAACAGTGAGTTATATTGACATGACAGGGAAACGTTAGGCTTGATATTTACACTGAGCTCTCTAAATGCGAAGGTTTAAATTTGAATTCTGAGCAATGTGTTGCTTTCGCTTCCCACAAGTGAGCCAGCTACTGACCTATCTTTATTGAAATAATCTTAACAGGCACACACATACGCACACGCACATTTGTATAGGTAAACATGCACACCTTTTTTCACGTGCGCGTGCTATAGGTGCACATTATCCACGACAGGTCAATAGGGCTAGAAAGAGTCTTGTTGACGTGTGTGTTAGTCAGCCATATTTATTAGCTGCTGTAGCGTTTCATGGGGCTGGCTGGCTCTGTTTGACTTGACCTCTGCATTGATTTCCATGATATGTTAGAGCTACAAGGACATGGTGGCTTGTGATTTATGGCAGATGTCTCGTGAAGGTACACACACCCACACACACACACACACACACACACACACAGACAGACAGACAGAAACACTATTCATACTCACCCGGAGGGCCTGTGCTGTGAATGCTCTATTTGATAACCTTAGCCTAACTGTTTTTCACAGTTAGCCAAGCGGAGAGTGCATTGTACAACACTTTTTATGTGATATCTCCAGGACAAAAATATCATATAAATCATAACAATTTCCTGGGTTTGATGCACCACATCCTTTGCTCGGATATGAGGCTGTGGATATAAAATAATAATAATAATAAGTAAAGTAATTAATTAAAAAGATGTATTGGCTACAGTACGTCGATGCAGAAAAGTACGACAACATTTAAAACAAAGAGACTGACTGAGATATTTGTAAAGTATTTTAACAAGATTAGAGGTCTTGATTAATTCTTATGGAACTCTATTAGAGGTAGAATATAGCCATAATTATAAGGTATTAATATAATTAAATAAATACATAAGCATACAATCTTGTTGTGGCTTAAATATAGTTATATGGATTTAACATACTAAATGCTTTTATGACTGTAACTGTTTTAGTATGTGTGTGTGGGTGTGCTTGTGTTGGTAAGAGAAAGACTTTGTGTTTGAGTCTGTGCAATCTGCGTGCATGTTTGTGCTCATCAGTGCGTGTGTGTGTGTGTTTGTGCGTCTGAAGCAGGGTCGTGTTGCTCCACCTCAAGGGCAGTGTTATTAATGAGGACAATAAGAGACCATGACAACAGCTTGATAACACAGAGCAGAATCTAACCCGCCCCCCGAACACACACACACGCACATGTGTGTGCACACACAGACACACACACACAGGGCTTGCAATTCCAAAAAGGAAGCAGAATCTATTTGTTATGTTTCCTATTTTATAGCAGCATGGCAGAAAAACCAAAGCAGATTGAAGAGCCAAGGTATGAATTAAATAATTCAAACCAGCACTCAGCCTACATTGGTCAATGAGTTACAGTAATATAGCTGACAAGGTATTAATTAGCAGAGGTTTTACACATAGACACAGAAACTAACACGCACACACACACACACACACACACACACACACTGGACTGGGTGGCTGGGATTTATGCCAGCAGTTTTTGACCTGAGATGATATTGGCACCTGGTAGCTCATATACATGCACACATAAACACACACACACACAAACATGAATTCAGAGGCACATACATACACACACACACACACACACACACACACACACACACACACACACACACACAAGCATGAATTCAGAGGCACATAAACACACACACACAAGCATGAATTTAGGCACACACACACACAAAAAAAAACATGCATGAATTTAGAGGCACACACACCTACACACACACACACACAGAGTAAGAGTAAAACTGTACTAAGCCGCTCAGTGCATGATGGGGAGCAGATGGCAGGAAGATTAGCCAAATGAAAATACAGAAGCTAAAATTTGCCAGTGTTCATATCTGAGAGTAGGACCCCTATTACACACACGCACGCACACGCACACACCCGCACACACGCACACACACACACACACACTATACAGTACGTTACAGTAAGTTTACAAAATTGCAGAACACCTCTAGATCAAGAGACAAATAGACAAACAGGCAGAAAACAGATAGACAGACATACAGAAAGACAGTCAGTCAGACAGACAGACAGAAAGACATGCAGGAAACCAGGCAGACAGTCAAATAGACAAACAGACAAACAGAAATACAGAAAGACAATCAGTCAATCAGACAGACAGACGTACAGACTTAAATAGAAGGAGTCAGACAGACAGACAGACAGACACTTAGTCAGACAGTCAGACAGACAGACAGACAAACAGTTAGTCAAACAGTTAATCAGACAGACAGACAGACAGACAGGCAGACAGCCAGGTGAGAGAACCTGCTGGTGTGACACCATATGTCCATGAACCATATCCAAATGGAACTGATTGACTTTAGTTGGCATGCATCAGTGTGTGTGTGTGTGCGTGTGTGTGTGTGTGCATGCGTGCATGCGTGTGTGTGTGTGTGCTGAGGAGGGTTATTTTAGGGGTCTCTAAGAAAAAATGGCAAAGCAGGCAATGTATGCTAAATATGAAGATGGGCATGTTTGTGTGTGTGTGTGTGTCTGCATGCGCGTGTGTGTGTGTGCGTGTGTGTGTGTGTGTGTGTGGTAACAAAACACACTTGGTCAGAAAGATTTGGGTAAGCAATGACACACACACACACACACACACACACACACACACACACACAACGTGCTTCACCAGAGAGCCTGTTGATTGCCTTTGGGCATGGCCTGCTTGTCACCTGGCAACATAATGTTAGCAGCTTCTAACAGTACACACACACACACATATCTCTTTCTTATATGATATCAAAGGGTTTTTAAAAATTCATATTATTTTTATTTATTGTAATTTACAGTGACTTAATTCCCAAATAGCTTTTCAATATTTCACAAACATTAATGTCATTTGCGCTCTTAACAATTGTTTAGTGGAGGTTAGGACCCTCATATAGGGGAAGGGGGGGTGGTTGGGGATAGTGGGATGCTTTTGGGGATAGTGACAGGTCCCGAGAGGATTTCACAATTTAGAAAAAATGGTCGCACTTCATAATTACAAGCCTTTAATTACACTGTAATTAGTCAATTAGACAACTATGTAATTGACTGTAATGCATTATTGCAACAACTGCTATAATTCGATCATTTTCTAAATGGTGTTTATGATTGCTATGTGGTGTATACTTATTATAGTTATGTTTATCACTTTTTGGGAGTCATGTATAAGAAAATATTCCATAATGTTCCTACAGTATCTAAGGTAAATGGACTGACCACTCCAATGCCAAGGGTCAGGGCACACATCGATCCCTGACACACAACACACAAGAAAGCTGCTGTCAAGTAGCATGTAAAACGCTGATACACCGCCACCTCTCACACACACACGCACATGCACACACATGCACACGCATACACACACACTCACACACGCACACACACACACTCACACACACACGCACGCGCCCGCGCCGGCACACACACGCACACACACAGTACACTTGCAACATTTAGGTTTAGGCCACGTGTGTGATCGCGCGCCACCTTGTTCCAGATCTGAATGTATTTGCATAATCTGCATATTGATGGCAGGTTTAATTGCCCACACCCAGGTAAGGGATCATGTGGGTAAGTGGGAGATCATAATTATGTAAATAATTGGCCTGACCGTGGCAAGCTGCTGCTCCCTGCCACCCATCTGGAGACAGAGAGAGAGAGAGAGAGAGAGAGAGGGAAAGAGGGAGAGAGGGGGGAGAGGGAGTGAGGGGGGAGGGGGGCGGAAGGAGGTGCTGACACAGATGAAGGAATGAGGGCAGCTCGCGAGCAAGGTGGAGGAGGAGTGACGGAGAAGTGTCGACAGAGAAGGAAGCATTGGTCGTGCTTCTCTGTAGTTGCTAAATCATCACACACGCACACGCACGCACGCACACATGCACGCACGCACGCACGCACATGCACACACGCGCGCCTCAGGACAGCACACAGTGTCAGAGGCGGTGTTATTGGGGAGGTTTTAATGATGTCTGAGTGTAATGGCTGACTGTGTACAGTATATGCATGGTGCCTTCAGCACCGGACAAGCACACACACACACACACACACGCACACACACATGCACACCTACACACACACACACACACATACACGCACACACACACACGCACACACACCGAGAGACGCTGCCATTGTATCTGCTGCACAGATGGTGAAGGCAGCAGCCTCTTTACACAGACAAAGGGAAGGTAATTCTCTCTGCAGGACATGAGCAACACACACATGCACGCACCAGGCTCACACACACACACACACACACACATGCATGCACACAGGCACACACACGCACACACGCACACACACACACACACATTTCTCAGACCCAGGCCAACTACAGTAACATCACAGCAGTAAACTGACAGGGTTTGTGTTTGTATGTGTGTGTGTGCGTGCGCTGCAATGAAAAAAATGCTTGAGCTGGAAAGGGAAAAAATTGGAGAGGGGAGAAATGGGGGAGACAAAAAAAATGAAAGAGAGAGAGAGAGAGAGAGAGAGAGAGAGAGAGAGAGAAAGGCAATAAAACGGATTACAGCTTATCTTTACAGC
>JAODUH010003263.1:0-11471 GCA_027564835.1 Typhlichthys subterraneus
CTTCATTGTTGTCACATGAAAAGATATGCTCACATATTTGCAAATATGTGAGGGGTGTACTCACTTTTGTGAGATACAGTATCTGCATTTTCACATAGGACAGCAAAAAAACACATTCTGCATGCATTACATGTGCATTTTCATAAACAGAGTGAATGCTAGATATGTTGTGACCTGTTGCTGATTGAGAAAGTGTGTTATGAAGCACAATATTTGTCAACAAAGGCAACATACAACTGTGCACTAGAAGACCAGAATAATGAATTAAAGCAGGTAAATTCTACTGCTAAACAGGGACCAGTTGAGTGTGTTTCAGCAGAACTGGGAAGTACTTACAGTAAGTACAAATGCTTAAGTACTGTAGTTAAGTAGCTTTTCAGGTATGTGTATGTAATGGTGGCCAGCAGGTAGCTGTGCAGTAAATTAATCCTCCCTCTCCGACACCTCATAGGACGCTCTGGCGACGCAGGCTAGAGCCTCTGGGTTTTTGGCCTGCCTTGTAGGAGCGTCCGTGGGAGATCGGGGTTTGATTCCCTTGAGGGGGACAGACGATCTCCGTCACATGTACTTTACCCAAGTATGTATTTTCCTTTCTTACTTTTTACTTCTTCATACTCCTTAAATTTTTACACAAATATCTGTACTTTATAATCATTAGATTTTAAAAACAGGCAAGTTACTTTAGTGTTAATGCGTTTTGAAATAATTGAGAGGAATTGTTGATTTATTTTGCATAATTGAGCGCCTTCCCAACATCAGCAAGACATAAACCTAGAGAAGAGAAACAATATTATCCATGGTAGGCCTTGGCGCATATTTAGTAAATTACGTAACAATACAAAACAGACAAGGAAGGACCTCTCAGTATGCAACTGTAATTGATTCAGATTAACCAGAATAGGCTATTATAAACGAGAGACGGAAAATTAAGTGGCGAATCTGGCGACTAGCCTACAACACCATCTATAGATTTAGCAATGCTATATTCTGCCTTTAGCCACAGGTTCTCATATATATCCGTCATCTTGGGCAATACACTTAAGAAATAATCTTTTGGCATGCCTGATTCATCCCTAGAAATAGGATACAATGGGAAGCAGCTGTGGTTGGTCTAATTGTTCTAAATAATTTAAAATATTATAGATTTTTAATATACAGTATTTCTATCAGATATTATGCAATTGCAATCTTTTTGTATTTGGAGTAATGTTAGGGTATGAATAGAAATTTTACAGTTTTGAAAAGAGTATTTAAGCATGTTAATTGGCCTGTAGGTAGGCTACATAATTTTGGTTGTGGTTATGTCTATGAGATAATAATCCATAAAATTTGAAAGATGTATGGTTTACATTAACATGCGGTTTGTGCAAAAACAATAAAAACGTATCCAGTTTAGCCCACATATACTGCTGTTGTGCTCACCGTGTTAAGAGTTTTGAGTCCTAGCAATTGTAAAAAACTATATCAAGATATATTACTAACAATATTTTTAGATTATATTTCATTAAATTATTCAAACATTAATGTCCTCTTGAGGTTCAGTTAGATTTTGCCCAGAAAAAGCATGTACAATTTAATGTCGTTCACAATTTCTACTTTTTACTTTTCAGTACATTTCAGAGCCTGTACTTTTTTTTTAAACTTTTGTACAGAAGGTGAATCAGTACTTTAACTTTTACCATTTTTACACAAATATCTGTACTTCTATTTAAGTAATGACTTTGTGTACTATTGACACCTCTGTGTTTCAGTCATCAGATTAGAAACGAGTGTATATTTTTAACAATTGAATTAATAGGGTAAACCATCAAATAATGTGTAATTAAGTATTGATTTGTATTTTCACTGCTTTTTGATTGAATAAATATTTCCTAAACTGTTTCAACCTTTCATAATTGTAGTTATATTCAAATGTCTAATTACAGTACTGGCCACTGCCACTACCACACATACTGCTATATCAACCAGTCCAGTGATGTATATTGTGGCTAAAGTGACATTTTCTAGGGGTAGTGTTTCTGAAAAAACTGTATTAAGAATTTCACATGGACATTTTAGCTTTTAGATAGGAAGTTACCTGCTAACCATGGGCTTGTTGTCAGTGGGTCAATCTTCAACCTAACCTAAATGTGTGGCTGTGGGTGCATATACAGTAGATACATTAAAATAACATATTAGATATGTTATATATCATAATGTATAGCTAGCTATGGATGTATACCTAGCTATACGGATGGCAGGAAGAGTTGGAGAAACACAAATGGACAGTTTAATCACAAACAAAATAAAGTATATAAATGAAAGTATATAGGAGGAAAAAGGATGTAATAATGACTATGATTTAATTTGCATGTAAGCCGGCTCATATTGGAAAATATACGAATGGACAATGTGTGCCAAAATGAACCTGTAAAATATGTCTTATATGTCCTTGTAACGCTTCCCGGGTCTCGCCGGTGTAGGACGGCCGGAGAGATACTGCCCACATCCCCAGTGCCTCACGCCCTCACGTGCGATCAGGCCGATTGCCGTCAGCCGTATGGGCGTGAGGGCATAAACACCGGTGACTCCGAGGAGGGAGGGGGTGTGGGTTATTGTTGATGTTTCATGGTACTGTTCATGTGTTGGTCCATGTTAGGTTTCGTGACTGTATACGCCTGTTAAAGTTCTGTTTATGAGTTTGTATTCACTGTTTGAGTTCTTTTCAGTTCGAGCCATGGGGCTCGTTGCTTTCCCGGCATCTGTGTTGTTTTCGTTCGTTTGCACTCGCCTCACCACAATCCCAGCGTTACAGTCCTACCAAAAATACAAAAAACAGCATACCTTATGCTATCAGTATTCACTAGCATTTGGTGTATTGCAGCTTCCCACTACAGTATGGTAGTGGGAAGCTGCAATACACCAAATGTGTCCAGTCTGAGTACATGAAGACGTGAAACTGCTTTACTTGATGCACAAGTATAAAAGCATGGAAACTGTTTATGTCTGTGACAGTATTAAATCATCTCATTTGAATACCCATATCAAGTCACATTCATTAGTTGTTTATATCACCTGAAAGGAATTATGTCTCATTCTGAAATTAAATGCATGAATTTAAAAATATATTGACACATTCCAAACAATTAGGAGTTTTTTTTTATGCTACAGCAAGCAATGAAATGGCTGAAACTACCATCATCCTATGCATCTCTAAGGCTGACAATCTACGGGTTCACAAATCTGCAGCAGATAAGCACAAACTATTGTTTAATTGTTATTAGTCGTGTGAACATTGTCCAACCCATAACCCAACTTCTACCCGTTTAGTAACCGAATGCTCAGTCCACTTCTGTTTTAGTTCTTAGTGTTTTAATTGAACATAATTGAAATGTTAGACCTTTCTGAACCACTGACTCAAGAGTTGGGCAGATGTTGATCATACCCCTTCAGAAAACATTGAATCAGTTACAATGACTCAAAACACCTGTGCGGGTGCACAGGGGCTTTAAAGATACTAAGGATTAACAATCCTATCATTGGAACTTTTAAATTTACGCAAATCCCCTGAAATTCATTAAATATAAGTTTACTAGTGCAGTGAAAGCAGACGAGTGTGGCTTATTCATTGTCACGGTCATCTTTTTTATTTCCTTTTGTCAAATACAGGAAGTTCATTTACAGAAGAGGAACTGGAAATTTGAGACTGAAGTAGCTGTACAATATTTACAATTTAAAAAATGAAATAAATCTCCGTAAAAGTTCATACGAAGAGGTAAAACTCCCAAATAATAATAATCATAAGCAACAATGAACAAATGGAAATAACAAGAAACACAGACATTTACGCTTTCAGATCATTTCACCTGCCACATTTTCTTCCAGAAAAGGACAGCTATAGTTATATATTTTTTTTGTTTTTTTAGGCATAAAATCCCCTTTCGTTGTCTTTTGAAGAACAAACCGAAAGAACACAAATTAGTTTTAAATACATTTTCCTCTCCTTTTTCTCAGTAAAGCATAGACATAAACAAGGGAACACCACATAGATCTTTAAAACCCTCCCGTGATCAGATTTTATTTCAGTTGATATTTTTTCTCTCTCCTCCACTTGTTGGTGTAAGCAAAGGATTGCAGGTGGGTCATTATACGTAAACCCCATGAAACATTATTAATGGAAAATAATAACAAACAATCCCAGCTGGGGAAGGTACTTCTTAAAAATGTCCTTGTATAAAGTATACAAACCATAGTTATCAATACATATTTATAGCGTTTAAATGTGTGTTTTTGTGTGTGTGTGACATAGCAATCTGTGTTCGTGTAGAAGTGTGTCTGAGTTGCCGTTCATGTCAGTGTTATTTGTCATTGCAGGTCTTGGCAAAGAAATCTCTCACAGTAATGCCGACTGAATCTACCATGCAGCTTCAGGTTCAGAACAGACTTCATACTGTCGTCACACATTCATTGGGTTTGTCCCTTCTCTCTCCTTCATTCGGCAGTCAGAAAACCCAGAGGTACCTTAAAGGTAAAGAACTGTAATACAACTATTCCCTTTTATTCTTTAACTTAAAATGTGATTTTTCACAAAGCAAGAAACTGATTAGGGCTCCTCTGGTGTGCCGAGCCATAACTGGAGTGTTTGTACTGTAACCACCCATGTCTGTTCTGTGGTTTGAATTTTCTTTGTCTTTGTGGGTTGTTGAGTTTTAACCAATGAGAGATTACTGTCCTTGTCTGTGCTCCTTAGCGCCCCATCAGGCCTTGGCACAGAGGGCAAGCAGCTCGATGAAGGAGTTCAAAAGGCTCTCCAACCAGCCCTGGTTGGCCATGCACTGCTGTACAACCTCTTCCTGGCCCGGATCCTCGGTGGCCTGCTCGATACTGTCCGTCTGGACAGGAGACAGACAACACTAGGTTACACAGCCCAAACATCCATTCACCTCTATGCAATGGGAACATTGTTTTGTGTTCCCTTTAGCTTGGTGACCAGGTTGCCCATGTACACCCACACAGATCACAGTGCCCGTTTCCCAATAGCGACACACTTAAGATGGTTTAACTTTGCACGTTGCCTTAAAAGTCTGTTAGCTATGACAGACTTACACCTGTTTCCGGAAGCAGCACGTAACTTGCTCCCTAATAAAGAGCATCTTTAACTGCATCTTTAAAGCTGTCCAAGTTAGCATTATATTAAAAGAATTTGGAGAATGTACTTACATGTTGATTAGATGTATTTCACTCAACAAGATTGATAACATAACTAAATATTATGTATATTTAAAATATACTAGCCTACAGGTGGAAAACAAAGGTATAAGACCCTAAAACTGCTTTTTTTCATATAGACTATAGGCCTAAATGCTATTTTAAAATATGTTTTAAATATACCGTATATCTGTTGGTCAATTTTGTGTTACACACATCTTGACTACTTTGCCCATACATTTTCTTCTAATACAATCAATCAAATCCATTCAAAAATAAAATACACAAACATGGCAAATAGTGGCAAATGATCGTAGGAAAAATATAAATAATACTTGTAACATCAAATACTGTAGTCAACCTTGCAATATAGAATATACGACGTTGTTCAGTATGGAACTTTCTGTATCAATATCACAACTGCTGTATGTCGTTATAATATTTGCTGTTCACGATACACTAAAAAATTATAAGGCCAACAGTAAAGTGAAAAACAAATGTAATACTTAAATTCAGCACAAATCAAACACAGCAAT
The DNA here is from genome assembly GCA_027564835.1 of Typhlichthys subterraneus. Classification (NCBI taxonomy): domain Eukaryota; kingdom Metazoa; phylum Chordata; class Actinopteri; order Percopsiformes; family Amblyopsidae; genus Typhlichthys; species Typhlichthys subterraneus. Next base: position 5,724 of record JAODUH010003263.1, read on the forward strand.
TAAGGCATTCTGGGGAAGGGGGCGGTGATAGATCCGTCACTACAAACCTTTTGAGAGCAAGAGATTTGCTACAATGTTTAATTTGCTCAGTAACGTTCAGTGAGTTGAAAAGAAAATTACTTAATTTATTGAAAATAGTATCTCATTGTCCCTGTGCCTCACCTCTACATGCCTAATAATAATTAGATATTAAAGCTCATGCCTGCTCTGTTGTTTACAATATTTTGCAATATTTTGCAATACACACTTTTTCAACTTCATCAAATATCTCCTTGCAGTCTGCTAGCTTACTGTTCTCTGTGAATGCTGAACAAATAACATGGTACTTCTACGTAGCCCTGGCTCTGTAAATATGAATCAAAGTGGTGCAGACTACAACAATCCAAACTATCCTAGCCTTGGCAATGCATGGGGCAGAGCTTCTGAGGGAGGTGGCATTAAAGGGAGGGATGCTTTTGTTTTGATTTGAGTTATAAATTAGCAAGCGGTCTTGAGAATTACTTACTAAACTATACTATACCTTTAACAAGTGCAACAAAAGGGAGGTAAGAAAGGTTTGTATCATTCAAGGGCCTAGGTCTGGACATGCCCGCACAGTCATGATAACAGCTGGCATCAATGCCACTCACTCATTAACTAAAAACACCATGCAGTTTATATGTTTGTACTTTTAGTATTCTATAAATAAATCAAATGCAATACTATTTTAGTTGTGTAGTAGTGTCACATTTTTTTTTAATTTAATTTTTAATTTACAAGGGTTCTCAAACGCTCAACTGCAGACAAAGCAATTCTACTTAAGTTCCATTCATACAATGGGTCTCTTTGTCTAGTGCAGCCTTCTGCACATCTGTGAGAAGGGAATCCTGTTTGAAAAGCCTAGGAGAGCACACTTTAGAAAAGACAAATGAAAGAAGGAATGTTGACGGAGAGAATTGGAAGGGACCTTCTGAAGGTCAGGTGCGTGAAGCAGATGCCCTCACCTCCTTCTTGCACTGCAGAAAGGTGTGGTACTTGTAGTGGTGGAGGGAATGATAGAGTCTGTATATCCGCCACACATCTGTAGGGAGCTTCAAATCCTGAAGAGGTGGAAGAAGGAGTAGTGCATAAGCTGCATTTGAACAAGCAAACATGTTATGCTGCTACTTATAAGTCACTAACTGTAAAAATGACTTCTAATGAACTATAGTCTGTGATGGGATAAATGACAGTAGTCCTGCTGCAGATGGCACTGGGTTCCTCAGTGACATTCTGAGAGCATGTGGCTATGAAATGATTTATGACAAATGTCAATTCATGTTGTGGTTAATAAAGTCATTACATCAAGTATTTACTTCATGGTCAAACTGTAGGATTGATGTCTCTTGAGGCTATTGATGATACAGTCATCAAGGACCAAAATAAGACTTTTGTATTTGTTCACCGCCATTAAACAATGCATAGTTGGTGTCCCACTTTCAACAAGCAAATGTAGCACAGTTCATAAGTGGACGACTTTCACTTTCACTGGAATGTTCTTTGCATGTTCTCTCAAGGTCAGTCAGCTCAAGAATAGCTTATCTTATGTGATGTGAGCACACATACTGTATGTAGGGAAGACATTTATTAAATTAGAAAAATAGAAAAAAAGCTTTTTACATTAATATATAATTATAATTAATATCTTAGCATGTATACAGTCTATTTCAAGTTGTTTGATCTGTATTACATACATTTGTCATGATGCAATACAAAAATAACCAGGTTCTCCATAGTCTGCTTTTGTTTCCACATAATCTTTTCATAATACTCATGAGCCACCTTGTTCTTTGTTGCTAAACCAGTGTAATGTGCTTATCTGTAGTAGAATTATGATGTGCAATACACCATCCCCGAAGGCAATGTAATAATATGATAAAATGCCATAAATAAAAAAAAAACACAGCTGGATATGAATGGCCAAACACATTTGTTATATCAGCATTTGATCCGCTATGCTCACCTGTTGCTTGGGCATGCTCTTCTTGAGCCGGTTGAGAGTTTTGCGGTTGTAACCCTCACCACCCAGGTGCAACTTGACTGCCCCAGAGTCCAGAGGGTCTGCTGTCATTTTGGGAAAGATATGTAGAGCCTCCTAGCAAAGACATAAGCAATAATGCATTTACCATAGCTCTAATTGTAGCTCAAACTAGCATGATAGTTGAAATAAAGAAAATGCTACATTAACATAAAAGGAAGTGTGTTTGGTTGTTTGACCACTAGGGGTGCTGAGTGGATTGCAGACACCAATAGGTTACCTACTAAGCTCACAAATTAGTGTTCTAGGCGTATACAATTTCTTTATTTCCAGAAAATCCTAGTTATACCAGTATTGTTCACAGGAAACGATGTGTGCACATAAAAATTGTAGTTATAAATATCACAAATTCCAAAGCACGTTTTTTGTATACATAAATAGCGCTGCGTCTGTGTGAAGTATGCTTGGAACAGCCCGAGCGTTCGGCCGTGTTGCACGAGGTCACGCATTTGGCAGTATACTTGGGCCTTAAGATTTACCTGATGCTGGGCACTCATGGTGACTCTCCTCAGCAAACATCTCTTCTGTTCGTTGAGCAAGCTGTCAATCTTCCTCATGTGCGGGAGGTACAATTCATCTAAGAGACCAAGGGAATACATTAACGCTCTGACACGTCAGCTACAAAGCTGAAATATATACTGTATGAACCCAGTGGAGGACAAAAAATTCCAGATGAATTGGTTTTATGAAATACAGTTACCAAATGAAATATTTCATCCCAAACATTGGTGTGTTTACAGTATATTGTGGTAAGGAACTTAAAGTGTACAGCCAAATGTGTTAATAGTTTGGTTATATTAGTAGCAATACAACAGTACAATAAGAAGTATTCCAGTGTTATTACAATGAAAATCTATTCTAGAGAAGTTCCACGTTTTCTGAGAATTTCAAGACAATGCTTGGGAAGAATTATGTCAAGGATGGAATCCTGAGTTCACAAAGGTGAATCACTAGTTTAGTGCATGGGCAGAGGCTATTCTGCCCATGCACTAAACACATGATTCACCTAGCTGAGGAGCTGTTAGTAAGAATGGGGTCTGGTTTTTCCATAAAACAGCAGGACAAGTTACAGTAGAGAAGAGATTTCAGGTAACACAGGGAATAGGGATAGACTGTCGTGACTGGAGCTGGATGAGTCATTTCACCTCTTAAAGGAAAAGTCTTGCCATGTAGAACCTGCAGTTTTTATGCCTGCTTAGCCATAGTATTAACACATCCTTGATTCTTTGGCTAATGGTATTCCTGTGCTGGGAGAACTTGTAAACAGGCATGTCGTAAGACAGATATTTCATTAAATAGATACATTTCATTATAAAGACATCTTATTATATCTGTATTGCAGGATCAGCTATCAGACTGGGTAAAGAACCACCAACTAACCAATTTGCATCCAGGCAAAGGTGAACAAAGTACACAACTTTACCTGAGTAAAAGTAAAAGTATAGATACTCCTGGTCAAATATTTATCCAATACATGTGAATGTTGTAAAGTTGTGCAGTCAAATAAATGTTTACTTGAGTTAAAGTACTGAAGAACTTGTGTTAATAAAATACTCAGTAATCAAAAGTACTTTTTTACACAATACATAGGGTCAAGTTGAACTGGTCAAACTATGCAGTGAGAACCTGACTGAGCGAGTCGTAGACACCTGTAGGACGAGATGACTATGTAGTAGTAAAGTACAGATACTCTATATGTGTATTAAATGAAGGTGGTCCAATCGCCTGCTTAGATTTTGATTGACACCTGTTGTTGGTACTGCCTTACTGGCAAAACAGCTGTCAGTGTAGCATTCCCAGACTAATATGTAAAGTGGAGCGTATCAAGGAGGAGCTTGTATGGCTAACCAGGCTACAAGGAGAAGGTTCCCCCATCCCCTTCCTTCTCCTCTCCTTCCTCACCGTCGGTGTCCTCCAGGGCTTGGATCATGTCTGGATCCAAAGCAGTGCTGACCAACATCTCCACATAGCTCCTGAACATCTCCCTCATGGCCCGGCTGTTGACCCCACTTCGCACAGGACCTGAACAGAGGTGGTGGGAGACCACACGTACATACGTTAATAATCACGTATATCATTATTAGGGATAAACAATATACAGTATTTCTGCTCATGTTATCGAATCTCAGAGGTGAACAGCAATACAACCTGCTTTATTTTCAGATGTTGCAAAGTTTATTACAAAGGTGGAGTTAGGCATTCTGGAGAGAGATTGTTGATATTTGAACTCAACCAAAACAGCTTTGTTTGTGTTCCCATTTACAGTCAAACTGCATTATCTTACAAATGCTGCTACACCTTTAATTATTCATTAATTAATTATGAATTTCCCCACTTACAATAAGTAACCTAATAATAGGCTACTCCTTCTCTTTGGGTGTATACTGTCTTTACATTATTATTATTTATTATTATAGTTATTTTATAATTTTTATAATTTGGTATTGGTAAATGTTCATTAGTAAATAAGAAATATTTATGTGTGTGTGTATATATATATATATAGAGAGAGAGAGATATAGATTTTTTTTTTCCTACAGGAATTTGCACAGAATTCTCATAAGCGTACATATAAAATATATCAGCATCCCCACACTCTTTTGTACCGTAAGCCAAATGTCCTAACAGACTTCAAAATGGAGCCTACTACCACCAGATGTCACACTAAGCACACCAGCATCTCAAACCAAAACAAATACTTCATGGGCAACACACACACACACACACACACATACACACTGGATATGAAAACAAAGCTTGGGTTACATCACACATAAAGCCGGATTTACAAACAACCAAAATAAAGAAGAAATAACCAAAATAAAAAGTGCTAAATTGCGTGGGCATAATATAATATTGCACGTGCAATTTAGTATGTATTATGGGTGCATGTTGTAACTGTTCCCAGCTCTCCTGCTGTGGAGAGTTGGGAGGCAATGCAGTCTGACCGTAAGTGCAAACGCAAATTCAACACGATGGGATTAGAGGGTGTTGGTGGAAGAGACAAATAAATATATTGGTGAGCTACAACAAAGACGTGAATGTAACAAGAATTAAACACCATAAGGGAGAGTATCTGTAAGGGAAATGCCATAACTAATACAAAAATAATCGCAGAATAAATGTAAGATGGCAAGACTTAACCCTCATGTTTGGGGTTTGTGAGACCCCCATATATGAGCATAATATAATTTTTTTCATTGTTGTAGATAGGCTATAGTTAACTCAAAACTATTTATCTTCAGTCCGCAATAACAACACACACCTACGCCCCCAACCATTCACCAACACACACACCCCCATAGACCCACACACACTTATTCCCAATGTTATACAGTAGGCCTACCGTAAGTGCTGGGAAGCAGATATTCAAAGTTTTTCATCCAGACGTTTCTAATTAATTGTAATGATTATTCTAATGAAAACAATGTACCTCAGTCCCAACTAGAGCCTACTTGGCGGTTTGCACCGTCCTTTGAAACATATTAAATATAGATGCTGTCGCAATCACCTGAAATTGCTTTTAGGCTTGATAAATCACATTGCGTGTAGTAAATTATTGTACACTGCTCAAAAAAATAAAGGGAACACTAAGATAACATCCTAGATCTGAATGAATGAACTAATCATATGAAATACTTTCGTCTTTACATAGTTGAATGTGCTGACAACAAAATCACACAAAAATTATC
>JAODUH010003264.1:0-11471 GCA_027564835.1 Typhlichthys subterraneus
GAGAGAGAGAGTGAGAGAGAGAGAGAGAGAGAGAGAGAGAGAGAGAGAGAGAGAGAGAGAGAGAGAGAGAGAGAGAGCAAATGTTCTTGATGAAGTGAGATAGGAGTGTTTGAGAGTCAGTAATGAGAGTTGTGCACTTGCCTCAGAATGTGTTAACTCACTCTAAATAAATCTATGATTAGCATTTTTCACTTTAAAAGGAATAATTTTATCTTTGATATCCATAATTGTGCTTAAGGGCTTCTCCGCTATACTCAAACGATGCCTCTTAAAGCATGCAGAGTATCATAGCAGGTGTTTTAACACTTAACTGTTGCTTGTCTAGATTCTACCAAATCAGTGCTTAGTGTCACAGAGCATTTCCCCCATTTTTTTGCGTAATGAAATATAATCGGCCCAAATAATGGTGCGTATACTGTATGCACTGTGTTAAATCAACCTCATATATATTCATGTGACTGAAGACACGAGACAGCCCTGTGTGTAAAGACACAGAACACACACACACACCGTATAGCAGACAATGAAAGTGATCAATCATGTTTAATATTGACTTTCAAATGGAGCTGAACAGATAGACTCACCTAGTATAGGGAGAGCCTGCACTCCACTACGGACATGTGAACCCGTGCAACAGTGATGTGTGCAATACACGCACGCACACACATGCGCGCCCAAACGCACACACGCAGGAATAGCCAGTCTGTAGTCTCGGATGTAGCGTTAACTGGCCAATAGAGGGCGGTGTTGCATTGCGTTGAATGAAAGCGCGGCCTGCTGACGTTTAAAACAAGACCACAGTAAAGAGGCACACATTCTCCAACTGAAAAGACACGTCAGACATTCCTTTACACTGATACTGTTATTGCAATGGTTACCCAGGGTCTTGATAAAACAGTATGGGGGCCACAATAGGTGGCCCTAAATTGTGCAACGGGTTGCAAACCCAGCATGTTGACAAATTCCCAGCTTTGGTTCTACAGGCTACATTTTCTACAACACATTGTTTAAATTCAATCTCCCTTTTCCTTTCATTCTCATTCTCTCTCTCTCTCTCTCTCTCTCTCTCTCTCTCTCTCTCTCAAAATTATGTAAAAAAAAGATTTTAAGCGGTGGATGAGAAAAATATTGTCACCACACCAGCAATCTGTTTTTTGAACGAGCACACATCTTCAACCATTAAGTAAATGCCTGCTCTCTTTCTTTCTCTCTATCAACATAATGTAAAAAAATTATATATATATATATAAAAAAAGCAGTGTGGGGGGTTGTGGGGGATTTTATATTTGCCCCTTCCCCGCACTGCTCCCTATATCGTCATCTGCTGCGTGCAGCTGGCTGCTAAACATTAATATTAGCTTTTCAGTGGCAAACAGTTGTTGGCAAAGTGATCCTAAAAGTCTTAAAGGACATCCTCACACTCTCACGCGTCTAATTACATCTTATCTGCCGGCCGACGCATTAGGGGGAGAAAGAGCTTATTTAGCATTAGCATAAAAAACCAACAGCCACATATATATGCAAATGAGGCGGGGGCAAAATCAGGACGCGGGCAGAGAGAGCGACGAGCCCGTCAACCATAAGTCACCATGGCGATGGCGTTTAGCGAGGCACAGCCTTCGCGGCGCCCAATAAGGAAGTGGAAATGATGCAATAGAGAGGTGACTGCACCTGTCGCCCCATCTGACAAATGAGCCAATCAGATCACAAGGACAGGACGCCAGGCACATCCAGGACCGTAGTGGGCGGTGATGGAGGGAGCCCAAGCTAAACTTTTCTGGGGATATTCTCAGGACGTGTGGAATGGCTTGGATGCCCAGACTTAAAGGTGGAGTCGGTGATTGTGCGCTAATTCTTTTTTTTTGTTTTGTTTTACAAATTCAGTTCACTTCCAATTCCACATCTCACGGTCTGCTATAGGTGTCCGTACTGTGTGCACTATGAAAAAAATAATCTCGTGTTGCTACACATCCATGGCCCTGTGGAACGCAAACAAAGTGCTGCATACCGCACCAGACACTATCCCAGCCTTTGCAATATGTGCCAAATTTTGAGGGGCAGAGCTTCACAGTTAGTACCCAAGTGAGAGGTGTTTTTATTTTGGTCAAGTTCAAATATCAACAATCAACAATTAACAATCTTTCTCCATTATGAGTGAATCCACCTTTTAGGCCCGAGATGTTGTTATGTATTTATCCAGTAGTATCTAACCTATGAAGCAGTTATTTGGCATAGTTATATCACATTATAAATAATCCATAATCCTTACAGTGTGGAAAGAACGTCCAAACGATAGCTCCAGGAGAAAGCCCTATAAAAAGACAGAGGTGTGATTGTCATTTCACAAATTGACTCATCTAAATCTCTCGTGTGTCTATATACGGTCCATATATCTTTCAGTACTGAAATACAGCAATGTTTCAGTACGTCTCTGCATTATGATAAATGAACATGGCGAATCAGAAATTACAATAAGAAGCATTTTTAAATGACACCTCCTCCACGTCCATAAAGCTGCACAAAGCAGCTTTGAATCGACACGCCATTTTAATCCCATATCTTTTCACAGTGGCACTCAAGGAAAAACACACGGGCACCGACTCTCACGTCTTAAAAATGACAATGATTTACATTTCGCCGTAACGCTCTCTGTCGTGTGTTATTGTGACAAAGTGGTGGATGCATCGCTCCCAAATGAATGTGGGTGTTCCGTTGCTCTGTGTGTGTGTGTGTGTGTGTGTGTGTGTGACAAAGACGGTGAACCTGCCATTCCTTTCCTCTCTCTTGTAAATGAGCATGGGAAATCTATTTATGTCCTCCTGCCGCTAAAGCCAGACAGGAAGAATGAGAGAGTGAGAGAGAGATTTTTGGCTCCGACTCTGTCAAGCTGGCGACCAGAGACTCTCCTGCGCAGCGTTCAGAGACGCCAAGATGCACCGTGAGGACGGGAAGGGATGGGGGGTGGGGGGGGCGGGAGAGAGAGGAGAAATTAAAGGAAGAGTGTTAGAAATAAAAGAGCTCCCGGAACCGACAGCGAGGATGGAGGGCGAAGAAGCGGCGCTCCAGTCGATAAAAGAACGGAGATGAACGCAAACAGCACAGAGTACCTAACAGCACTACTGATGGTGCTAGATGAATCACACACACACACACACACACACACACACACACACACACACACACACACATACACACTTTCAAGGGATGCTGTATGAAATGATCCAGATCACACCTGGCATCCACTTCAACAAACTTGGAAGCTCGGATGGAGTGATAGAGAGAGAGGGAGACAGCGAGAGAGAGAGAGAGAGCGAGAGAGGCCTGTGCCACCCCTGACCATGAATAACAGGATCTATATAATGGATATAATTACCCCACCTAATATTATTTTGGAGCAGGTATAGAAGGCTTTCTTATACTTTATGTAAGCATATACCTATTAAAAAGAATATCATACTTTAAACTCAGTACTGCCCACTGACCCTCTAACCCCCACCCCACCCCACACAAGTAAATAAATACATACATACATAAATACATAAATAAATCAATTGAATGATGAAAAACACAAACAAATAGTTAAGTCCTCTTTCCCGTCAGATTAGTCCTCATTCAGGCCTGCCAATCCCGCCAGACATGCTGACCTTCCTCTCAGGCGTGATGCCGGTGTAGGCTTTGGGAAAGAGAACGCACTGCGTTAAAAGTCTGTCACCTTATTTTTCCTCTTTATGTTTGTGCCGCTCTCGCATTCAAAAGGGATAAAAACCTGTGCTGCTCCAATAATGTTGTATGTGTGTGTTTGCGTGTGCGTGTGCGTGTGCGTGTGCGTGTGTGTGTGTGTGTGTGTGTGTGTGTGTGTGTGCATATATCGTCAGGCCGCTTCCAGCATAAAGAGAGGCGTCATTACCCCAACACTTGACAAACTGACAACGTCTCCCAATCCCCCCCCCCCCTCCCCCACCAAACTCGTAGTAATCACTCACGCGAACACACACGGTGGGGACGAGATATATGGTGCAGCACAGCGGCGAGGTTGGATGGATGACCAGAACTCATTGTTACTTACTCACTATTAATGAAAGCGTTTTCTTAACTTGACACCAAACGTTTCCACTGCAAATATAATTTGTAAAGCAAATTTCATACATTTCAAAAAAGCTGTTGCACGAACAGCGGGTCATATCTAGGCTGTATAATTTCAATGAACACGTCAATACCATGAACGTTTTTATTTAACTATTTCCAAATTAGTCTTCCTTTTCTAAATCTTTTGATCTGACGGCGCATTTAACTTCATAATTACATGTTGTTGACGACACGCTGTTAAATGCTATACGTTTATGCGCCTTAAAGGGAAACCTGCTCTCGTTATTAAATATTTTGAGTGAGTGATTAAATATGCATGAAGTCTGGGTTTGAGACGGTGTGTGTATGTGTGTGTGTGTGTGTGTGTGTTCGTGCGTGAGTGCGTGCGTGCGCGTGCGTGTGTGTTTGCGCGTGCGTGCGGTGCGTGTCTGCCCGCGCACGCACAAATATGTGTTTCTGTTGCAATCTAGGGCCGCGGCGCATCAATCTGAGCAAGACAATGAATCTGTCATTTTTCCCAGACGGTAAATTCCAGTTAATATAATTTAAAATAACACACCATGTTTGTTAAATCAACAAATCAGCACAATATCTATCAAAACAAAACTATATATTTGGGCGTTGCAAACTTTAGTTGAATGGAGTTACAGATAAACATTCAGTTTATATAAAACAGACCAAAAATAATTACAACAATAACCTAATATTATTTATTTACTAGAACGCATATCGCCATGCACTTGGATGAACAAATTGGACAATAAAACAAGGCTATGATAAAGTAGACTGACTTGATAAATGCAATATATTCTTTTTCTAGAGCAGGAAAGGCACGTCCTTCTCTTTACAAGATAGATCGGTCGTCGGATATAATCTGATGACCTTTGAATAAAATATAAATGTTCGTCTTAATAATAATAATAATAATAATAATAATAATAATAATAATTGATAATAATTGACGGCTTTTAATCGTGATAGACTAACTGCTGTATAGGCTACTTTATGACATGAATGGCGTTTACATAAAACACACTTCACAATCTGTAATTTGGTAATTTTTGAATAATATTACTCCGAATGAGATATCATGATTAGAAAAAAAAAATGTATTTATTGCGACAAGTTAAGTTTGTGCCTACATGGGTTGGCCTACAGCAAGCGGCTTCGTCCACAGATGCGCTTTCTGTATGCGCGCGTCTGTTATGTGTGTTTGTGTGCGTGTGTGTGTGTGTGTGTGTGTGTGTGTGTGTGTGTGTACGAGAGACTCGCTGTCCGTGCTTGCTGCTGGTGATCCGATAGTTGTGAAAGCCACCACTAGTCGCCCCCAGTGCACTTGCAGTCTCCACCATCGCCGTCTCGCTGTGTAGACCTAACGTCACGTCCGCACTTGAACTTGAATTTTCTCCCATTGTAGGGAGGCAGCCTTCGCCACAGACACGCGCAAAGAGCTCCGGGGACGCAGGACTCTCCGACCACCGTCACGCGCAGCGACAGAGAGAAGGTGAAGGAGAAGAAGGCGGACAGACAATAATAAAATAATAATAATAATAATAATAATAATAATAACAATACTATTATTAGTGATAATAATATTAATAATAGCCAGCGCTCATCGCTCACCGGCTTGATTTATCGGAGACGGAGGTTGGCGTGTCGCTCTCCCCATCTCTCCGCGGAGTCGCTCTATAGTTGAGCAGAGTCAAAAGTAACCCGTCCGCCTGCCATCGCCGGTGCCAACCACAGAAGAAGTGCCCCTCACCTGGCGACACCCAAGTGCCGTGAAGAACACTGGATTGTTTTTGTTTTTGTTTTGTTGTGTTAATAATTATTATTCACTTTTCACATTCTCCACTGTTTTCTTTCCGCTTCGGGGGCGACAGCTGCGTGCCGGGCAGTGGACACCGGTCCTACCTGAGCTGACTGCGCACATCGACTGACCACCGCGCTGTCTCTTCTCGCATGGTGGACCGGCGAACATCGAGGATAATTCTGAAATAAATGTATATTCGTCTCGGTTCTATCCCCCCCTGCACTTTTCCATGAATTGTGCAGTCGGACTATACCACCATCCCGCTTGAAGCCCATCTGAAGAGCGGACCCGAAAGTGCGAGACGCAACAGAAAAGAAAAGGAGACTTTGGTATCGACCTGCAAACCTTTCATCCGAGCGGCCGAGCGAGCTGACGCGTCGACCTTCTTCCCCAGCAGGGACTCACAGAGCGCTGTAGTGACCCGCAGCGCTATAGCTGCCTTTAGCAGAGGTCCCTCGGAAAGTTAGGGGCCGGACGGAAGACGCGATAGGAGGCAAGCGAGCCGACCCCTTTCAGTACCGCTCCTCGGGCAATGCCACTGTAAATGCCAGGGCAATGTCCCGACGCAAGCAGGGGAACCCACAGCACGTGTCCCAGAGAGAAATAGCACGTAAGTAGTGCTGAACTAGGACTATCTTATTCTGTATGTGCGTCTTTATTAATATTTTATCCATTATACACTTTTATTTATATTTGTGTGTAAGACATTGTAGACTTTGATCAGGAACAAATGAGTTTAGGTGTGAAGGAAATATAGCCTTTATAAGGTTTGCTTGTTTTTACTTGTTTCATTTGTGACATACATTTTTCTAATGTAGACTCACATTTATTTAAAAAGTTTGTGCAGTGAGTACATTTCACGTTTTACATGTTTTACATGTATTTACATGTACTTACAGTAATTTGTAAAGTAATGTGAAATAATTAATTTCGACGTGGATTCACAATAATCAGTTTTAGAATATGCAGGTACAACTTGGTTTTGGTCAGATTTACTGCTTACTGTTGGATTGTAATGAACTGCGACGTTATCAGATTTTAAGATTTAGGTACATTTTCCATGAATTAAATGAATTGAAGTCACTCGACAGAAATTATATTTTATATCGTTGATTTGATGGTTGCAAAGCACACATCCGTTGCGCCTGCATTGAATTGTTAACAGCGCTTAATTGTTAGACCTAGATAAATATGCAACTAATAAAATATCGATATATGAATTTACTAAATTATACGTCTAAAGTCAAGATCATTTAAGATTTTAATGTCAAATGCTGTGCAACATGTTAGTATAGCATATGAATACACACTCGTTCATAAATAGCCTAAAGGCCTATTTAAACTTCCAAAACATACATTTTCACATTGGTTAGCCTGTTATTCAGTCAAAATAACGAGAAGAAAATGTATTGACAAACAAATGGTCGAGAATGGTTCTACATTATAGACAATGATTGTGTAAATATTTTATTTCTTCCCACACATTGAACAGTTGTCAAATATTCCCACGCGGTGAATGGAGCTTATAGTGTTATGATACGCCTGATGCTATATGCGGGCCTGTTTTTTTTATTTCGAAATATCTGGTATGTGTGGTGGTAAATGTGACTTATTTAAATATTTTAAGACTTTCTCGAGTTCCTTAATTTGAGTCACCACCTCACCAGCATGAGATAGGCAGCTTCTCTCCAATCAATCCAATTAGTCCGCCAATTTATTAGAGGTTAAGTGATAATTTGCGGACATGATTGCCTGTACTTGGGTGTAATGAAGCTGTGTTCTGTAACCGTGCTGTGTCGCGTGGAGCCAGTGTACTATGCACGGCATTAGATAGAGATAAAAAGACATAACTGACAGGATCTGACTCCTTGCTTACTTGGTAATCCACGGCATCACAGGGCATTTGAGTGCATCTCACCGACAGATGTTGGGCATTTTAAGGCTTTTAAGTATAGGCTATACATCTCTCCGTTTGTAGTGTCCAACGCGCTTACCTTTACGCGGTATCATAGCATAATAACATATGTAACGATGGGTGACAGAAGAGGGAAATGCTTTAGACTTTAGTAGTTAAAAAGTAAAATGTTCCTCCTCAAAACCTACATCTTCGAGCCCTACAAATGAAACGCTCTCTGCGTAATTACGCGCACACATTAAATTGGGTAAAATTAAGACATTTATAAACGATGCTCACTATATCTATAGTGGCATTTGGTGTTGTTTTTTTTTAATAAAAAATATTCAATCCTTTGGGTAACAATTCTGAAACGACGCTGTGACACTCGACACAATTTCTTTCTCAGAAGGTATAATTGAAAACGTCAATTTTATCCAGCCACCCATCCATCAATCCATTCATCCAATTTCTCCTGGAAAGCGTTTGAGTCTGTTAATCAAGCAAACTCCGAGCGATCTCCTCAACTGATCACTTCGGACTTTGTGTTGTGTTGCTCGAGGGATACTACTGTGCATGCACATTCTTTCCCGTGCACAACCCCCACCATTCATATTTTTTATGAGCGCTAATCATTTTTTTCCCGCTATGTGTAGAGAGAGAGTATGATATAAACATAACCTATAAGATCGACGCTATGCATCCACGTTTCACAGTGAATGTTTTGACATTCAGCATGCTGTTGTTTCTAAAGTCACACAACACATTTAGCCTAGAAGCCAAAGATGAACAATGCTTCTGCCTTTTCTTGTGAAAAGGCCTTATAAATCAGCCTCACACAAGTTATGCTACATTTACCACATAATATATACAAGGAATCAGCAAACATGGCAGGTACTTTAAACAGTTGACTTTTGTTGTTATTAGTATTAATAGTTAATAGTACTAATCTGGGTCCATGCACCTCATCACAGTGAAACAATATAGTCTCTAACATGCACTACTGTCTATGGAGCTAGAAGGAAGGTGTGTGTTCGGACAGCATGGCCATCTTATCACACAGACTTCCTTCTCCACAGGAGGCACACACACACACACACACACACACACAAGCAGACTTACATGTTAATACGTGGGGCGCTGCATTGCACATTGCTGTCATGGAGATGCTGAATGACTTCACGGCAGATCGACTTATGATCACATATAAGGCCTAAATATCTTGCTGATTTTTCTCTGGTGATCTTGTGTCTTGTAGTGTGTGTGTGTGTGTGTGTGCGTGTGCACTTGTGTGTGTGTGTGTGTGTGTTTGGGAGAGTTGTTAACCTTGAGCATGTGCAGTGTTTGTCACAGGCAAAAGGACACGCACACGCGTGCACACCCACACACCCGCACACACACACACAGCCATGTTGTCTGACACATTACTGCCTGACAAAGAGAGAACAGCGATAGCGACTAATGTGGGCACCAAAACTGTGTTTGCACACAATACTGTACCAGACACGCACATGCACACGCACGCACACACACGTACAGAGACACACACATACGCGAAGACAAATGCACACTTGTCCAAAACAAGCGCATGATCGTGTGTGTGTGTGTGTGTGTGTGCGTGTGTATCTGTACATGTAGGTGTGTGTCTCTAACTCAGCAGTGACACACTTGAGCCAGTGACACACTGCTGTAGCCCTGGTGAAGAGAAGGACACCGACCGACAGACAGACAGGCAGGCAGACAGACAGGAAGGGCAGATCTGTCTGTCTGCAAACCAATATCCTGCCTTATGACAGCTTGCCAGAGCAGCTCAAGCACTGGGCTTGTATCTTTTATAATTTATGTGTAAAAGATGCTCCTGGCTCTATTGCGCTCGAGTTCACACGTGCGCACGTAAGCGTGCGTTTCCAAAGACAAAGGGAGAGGTGCATGTACATGACAAGCACACAATCCGCTATAATGCGGACGCGCGCACTATCGGCCAAATCCACATAACTCCTCATCGCAGATGAGATATTAATATCTGTTTGACCCGGATCACATTTTAAATGAGGTGAGGTGGTGTGAAATAGCGCAATGCTGGTCATTTTACGATTTTTGCACTACTGGAAATTATTTACTGTGCGTGCACACTGTTGGCACAGGAAATTATCTAAGTTTGACACAAGGGAAACATTTGATATTTTATAAATCGTTATTAGGGTATACATGTCTCAATGTGGCAAGTTTATTTCTATACCACTTCTATACCACATGTAATTGCCCAAGTGCTTCACACGAGAAGGATAAGAAACACAAATGCACATAACGAAGTTTCAAATAAGGCATTTAACAAAAAGTAATACATCAACAACACCACAGAACACATATGTCTGTTGTTAAGGGTTCCTGTTGGAGGGCGACCTGCTTCATTCGGTGTGTGTTTAGTAAAA
This sequence comes from Typhlichthys subterraneus, assembly GCA_027564835.1. NCBI lineage: Eukaryota > Metazoa > Chordata > Actinopteri > Percopsiformes > Amblyopsidae > Typhlichthys > Typhlichthys subterraneus. The sequence continues at coordinate 10,226 of JAODUH010003264.1, forward strand.
CGGTGAACATCATCGTATTTTCAGCAGTACATACTTTTTTGTATGGTAACAATACCATAATGTAATATTTTGAGAAATTCTCACTTGAAAGGGGTGTCATTTTTTTACCACGTCCCAGCCCAAGACTGTAATGTGATTTATGTTTTTTTTAATTAAACTTGACTTGACTTGGGACAGCGTGCTGTTGAGCCAGGTTATAGTCAGGCTCATATGATGTTTTTGTACACTCTGGGGGAGAGGATTTCCGACTCTCTCACACATCAGGAGCATTACCTGTGTGTGTGTGTGTGTGCGTGTGTGTGCGTGCCTGTGTGTGTGTGTGTGTTCAATAAATGAAGCATGTCAAAATATATATTATGTTATAGAAGGGAAATACATGCAGTAATGCACAACACACACACACACACACACACACAGACACTTCACCATATATGTTAAATTACATGACAAACTTCTACACATTACACTCCTCATCGTGACACACGCTTAACATCCATTTGATCATTGAGTCAAATTTGATCTGATACAGATTGCATTTAATTGTCCTCTTATTGCTTATATAATGATATCAGGGCATTTATATGATTACTGGAGATACATATTTGTTAATCCCAGAAGAGAAATTGTGTGACACTCTAGTGGGAAAAAAACTATATAAATATACCTGGTGCACACAAGAACACCCATGCTTTAAAATAGGAATGAAGAAACAAGGCAAAATATTTTAAATTGACTAGTAGTAGAATTAACTAATAGTAGAATAAAATATAGAACTGTCGCAGTTGCATGCAACCATGCTAGCATGCAACCTGTTAGCTTGTCGCAAATAAGTCACAGTATTATTACACAGTAACACATTCAGAGGTAGCACCAATACCATAACATACCGATGTGTACATAGCTTTAAAATACTGATAATAAATTGTACATGTTCCTGTAAAAATTTAACATAGTGAAATGCAGGCTACTGAAATGTGATTCATAATACCAAACAAATAGTTGCATATTAGTAAATGCAAAGATTCCTAAAGGTGTGGAATCTAGATAATATGCTTCACTGCAAATAACAAAGCCTTTCTCTGTGAAATGTAATTTAGTGTGACATGAGGATTCCCATTGTAACCGGTCGTGCATGTCCGTGCACACGCACACACGCGCGCACACACGCGCGCACACACACACACACACGCACACACAGAACATTTCAGTGGCAATCTATATAGCATATCATCTGACCTTGTTTTCC
>JAODUH010003265.1:0-11471 GCA_027564835.1 Typhlichthys subterraneus
TGTAAAGCACTTTGAGTTGCACATTGTGTATGAAAGGTGCTATACAAATAAAGTTTATTATTATTATATTATTATTACAGTATAGTAATTATTAATTAACCGTAGAACAAATGTGTTTGGCTGACCCGTGATTTTGCATTCAAATCCATAGAAAAATTTTTCTGCATGGCTTCAGGAAATTGAAATATCTGTAGGCTACTAGGACAATGTTGTCTACAGTTCCCATAACAACACCGTTTCGACATTTTCACAATGAATAGTTTAACATTTTAATTTAACATTGATAGAGAGTGATTCCAATTGAAGTGATTCTTGTTTATCCGACATAATGCAGCGCATAGCAACATTTCTGCTTTCGGATTTGTCAGATTGCTTGTCAATCAAACTCTGGATGGATGTGGCATGGATTCTGTGTGAATCCATGCCTTTTCTGATGTTTACATAGATAACCTTTTCAGTTTTATTCAGTTTTTAAGGCCATGACATAATGCCAACACATACTGTATCTCTGTATGGAAGGGCAAAAAAAACATATGGTATATACACCAAGCAATTTAATGGATCTTGCACCTTGATTGCCAACGGGCACATGTGAAATGAAAGCTGGACATTTATTCAATTTCATAACCTTTTATAATACAGTATTCAGGTTTTGTTATAGTATGCTACAATATAATGACATTGGTAAAGCAGGATTCTTAATAGATAGGGCTGGCCCAAATACCATTTTACAGGCTTCGAATTCTTGATGGTAATTCCGAATTAACGAATTCCATTAAATAACGCTCAGCAATAATTAATTTTTCTGTTAAAAATCTAAGCGGTTGGCAGTACCATTTGCAGTTTTCAATAGCACATAACTGTACAACAGCTAGTACAATCAACACTATCAATCGAAAACAATCAAAAACAATCTTATTACTGTACATTGGCAAGGGTCCATACAGTCCAGTACAATATTTAGTCCAAAACACTTAATTTTTTACAATTAATAAATACTGCATGGCCTGCTGTTGCATTAATTTTATATTAGCCAGCAGACATAGTCTTCCATTCATAGCATCATTGAGCACACATATAAACATAGCCATGCTCAAAATGGCCTCTTTAGACTGACATGTCAATTGACCCAATCGGAGCTGTCCAAAGCATATATAAGCATATGTTGAATGAATAGCCCTGCCCTCTTCTTACAGACAGACAATATACTTCACGTTGTGTCGTCACGGGAGAGCTTCCAAGTCTAAAATTCAAAAGTGAATAGGATTGCAGAATGGCATTTTTCTTATTGTTCCGTCTTGGGTTATGCCATGCTCCTGTTTTATTCACTGCTAAAACATTTAGCCTTTGGCATAGATTTCAGATACATTTCATACCTTCTCGTTTCTGACCGCCTCTCTCCCTTCGAAAATGTCAAAATCTCCAAAAGGATTCAGGAAGCTATTAGTTTTAATAGGTAATATTTTATAGATATTTTATAGTCCCAGACTTTATGTAAGTAAGGTTGGTTCTGCGGGACTAGGCAGGCATTGACATTTTCAACATGTGGGTTTATATGGAGAAAGTAGGGATTATTTGGAAAATGTCCAAGCATAATGTGGAAAAAGAGAATACTCAATTCTAATACTTAAAATATGTCTATTTTATACTGTAACGTTTTACAATATTGTCCTGTTTTTGTCAAACAACTTCTCTGGTTGTTTGCTAAAACACCTTATACACAAATGTCATAATACAGCAGTACACTCTACAAACAGCACTGGGAGAGATCCTGATAAAGCATAAAGTTCTTTGTGTTATTGCATTTGTTCTAGGACTTACTGAACTCAGATAAATAGATACAAAATATAACCCTGATAGCATAGGTGCCTTAAAACAAATGTGCACAAATGCATGCTGACATTAAGGACATGCCCTCTGGCTAGCCAATAACAGAAGGGGATCAGGCCAGATAACGTTTATGTTGGCTACTGATTACTAACTGTTACAATTGAAAAGCTCTGATAGCCTGTGCCACATGAGACAGACTCATTGATAGATTGATCACAGACTATGTTTCCATTACACCGGATTGAATGCTGCAACTAAGAGCTGTTGTCATGGTAATTATGAGCAGCATTGTGAAGATGGTTTCTTCAGCTCCTCCACACACACACACACACACACACACGCACACGCACACACACGCACACACACACACACATAAGGCTACACACACAGCCGCAGGACCTAAATAACACAAACACACACACACATTAATCTCTATTTGCATGTGGATGCTTTTACTGATTCATGTGTTTGCTGGTGGATGAACAGACTCACTTTCTGTGTTTACATAAATGAATAATCGATCATTCATTCGGTCAACAGACATGCATTCGTCCTAGTTCAAGACTCAATAGACATCACCAGTGTCTGTGAGTCCACAGTGCTCTGGCTAAGGGTGTCTTCTGTGTGGGGCATTGCCTGCAGAGTGCAGCCCGGGCCTGGTTCTGACTAGGCAGCCTTGTGGAAGGGGGAGGATTCCCTCTGCCACTTGTTGTGCATGTGGTGCCTTAGTGTTCAGTGTATGTGTGTGTGTGCATGTGTGTGTGTGTGTCTGTTTTGTGGATGGTGATCCCCCTGATCAGACTCTGTAAACACCAGATAGTTAACCTCTTCTAATGCTTAAATATAAATATAACTATAACTATAACTATAACTTAAAAAAAAACACCTTCTCTCGCATTCATTTACTCTCACTCTCCCTATTCTTTCATTTAACATTAATGTGTTCTTGTTTCCTCATTACAGTTTTTCTCGATTGCTTAGACACAATTCCTGGAACAATTAATTATTTCGAAAATCTTCACACGCAATTTTGAACAACTCTCACACAATGGTCCTGATATGAATTTTGCCCTCAGACAACACACACAAGCTGTCAATAACACCGAATACATGACTGTTACACACAGTCACATACAGAGATTAATTCAAAACACTGATACTAAAATGTTTAGCAATTAATATTGCTTTAATTTGACTGTAATTCCATTTTTGGGGTTACAGTACAGTACTGAAGGTAGAATAAGAAAACACCAAAACGAGATAATGTGCAGGGGAAAAGCCAGCTATAGGGTCCTTCGGTTGATGAGGGGAACACATTTGCTTTTTATCAACTGAAGCCAGTGTATTGCTGCTCTCTGCCTCTACGAACACACACTAACTCAGGAATAACTACACTGCTAGGCTCAATTCTAAACAGTGCATGCCTGACAGAATTGGGCTGTGTTAAATGGGAACTGAACTTTTGTTAACCCCCCCCCCACCCAACTCTGCAGCTTCCTTAGACCTTTGAATCCCATTGTATCCCACCAAGAGCAAAGGTGAAATGTATCTACTTGTTGCTCAGGATTATGGCTATACAAATATGAGAAAAGGCTAAATATGTGCCTAAAAGCTATGCGGACAGCATTTGCAGTGGTGCAGCAGCGATGCATTAGATATGGTGCCACTCTGGATAAGATCAATGCTAAATGCTGACTACAGTACATGTCTCACTGGAGCTCCAGGCAGAGAGTTGCATGAAGATGTGACACCCTCTATCACAAAGACAAATGTACACACACACAAACACACACACACACACACTGAACGCACAGGAACTGACAAGGCAGACAGCTACTGTAGATAGACTGAGAGAAAGGCATTCACTCACTCGTAGAAGAATACACACAATGTCACACGGAGCCACACACTCAATTGCAGGCACACACATGTACACGCACACACACACACACACAAATCAGTAATTACATTTCAACATGTCTCGATTGTATATTGATTATTTATCTATTTATATATTGGAAAAAATAACAATAAATATAACCCTACAGTATGGTCCTGACTCCTGGGCTCTTGGGCACAAGTATATCAGACCGGTGTATTGACAGATCTTAATGTTGTTTGCATATGAAGACAACAGTTCTAATCTGTAATATAATTATTCTGCAGGTATTACATTCTTCAATGTAATGTAGTTTGCACGTTTATTCAAACAAGACTTGCAGTCATTGGGGAGCAGGTTGGGGGCCAGGCATCTTGTTCAAGATCCATGTCAGGAATTTGAACCCAGGACCTCCTGGCTGGAAAATTAACATACAGGACACTAGACCAGCCTTTTCACATGCCTGTTGTGACCCATATTGCAGATGTTGTAATAGGAAGTTTTGTTTCATCTCAAAACCTGTGACCTTTGACTTAAATCTTATGTACTAATTAACATACATGCAAACACACATACACACACGAAAGACACACGCACATGAACACACGCACACACACACACAGCCTCACATATGTTTTGAGGCTCCATCGGCAGATGGAGATGCACATTCTTCTGTTAGTGCGTACAGTAAGCATGTTGTGCACACTACACGTGCACATGTGTGAGATTTTTGGAGAAACACATAGCATGCAGTCATGACAACAAACAACACGTTCATAGAAATGTCTGATTTTAAGATGAGGTGAAATTGTCTAATAAAAGACAAACAACTGTGAATAATGTGTTGTGCAAAAGGCCAAATCTCTTTTTCTCTAAGCCATGACTCTCTAATATCCAAGACAGATTTGAAAGGAGCAGAGCATTTTATGAAATTATTCCCTGACACGACAGTTCTTGTGTTCATGTAATTCATAATAAACAAAAACACATATGCATTTAATGCTAGAGAAGCTCCATCAGAAGCTCTGCCCCACACATTGGAAACACATTACCAAGGCTGGGAAATTGTTGTGAGGTGTGGTCTGCACCACCTTTTTTATGTTCTCACTACTGTAACAGAGCCAGTGCTTTGTAGAAAACCCTAATTACATTTCCAGTGCTCACACACAATAGGCATGTATCTAAACCATGAGTAGATTATCTCTGACTTCGACCATACTTTACCTTTTATTGGCCCTTTAGAAGACATTCTAGAGGGCTGGTGTAAACCAGCTGATGTGGCACGTATTGTGCTACATGCTACTGTAGCAGCTGCCACATTTGCTGACTTGCCCTGCCCTGCCGTTCATTACGCGTCGCCACTCCAAAGCACTCCATCTTATTGCCGGTGAGAGAGCTTAATCTCCCATGGGCCCGCTGTATAATCACAGCACAACTGCAACATTATTGCCATTCACGATGACTGCCGCTTGCATCAACCTTCACTGTGCCCCTCCGCGTCGTTTTCAATTTGATGCGTGTTCTTTCAGAGCTTCAAACTTCCAAGGCTACATATTGGCTCTGCTTTGAGCACACGCTAAGCTAAATATGGGGAAATGCTGGCTGATATACAGTAGTTGGACATATTTATAGAGTCACAGCTGCTTATAGTATGAGACTGTTGTCTGACCCAGGGGGATCCGTTTCACTGTTCGATCAGTACGTTAGGAGCTTGAATGTCAACTGAAATTCTATACAGAGGCAAAGGCACTAAGCTGTTTCGTATAAATAACTTAAATAGCTTGATCGGTATTGGTGACAATTGGACATTTGTAATCGATCCATGGGGCTAATCCAATTAAATGAATATACATGTGTAGGTCTACTGTCAAGCATCATCCATGTCTAACCTACCCAGGGCACACTATCAACAGCAGGTTTGTAAAATGCATCTAAGTCCTACAATAGAGATTGGCTGTCATTTACTTTGCAACTTAACTTAAAACTTAATTTAACACTGGAATTGGATTGGTACTCTGTATCGGCCGATACCTAAAGTGCCGTTATCTGTATCGGTATCGGGACTGAAAAAACTGGATCGTGCCATCCCTACTGTATATTATATAACCTAATTCAAGGGAATAGTAGGGTACACTAGTGACTGTTACTTGGACATTACAGTACATTTTTGTGGGCTCCAACTCTTCAGAAAACAAATCAGTGAGAGACATTTAGTATTTTTGGGGAACAGCCAAGTGAATGGCTACCTTATAACATTTGACATAAAACTGATGTTTGCCACACTTGACACCAGTAGAACAACCAAGAGTTGCGTGAATGTTCATTTTGCTATACCTCAAATGAACCACCAGAACAATGAACCATTTAACACTAACCCTATTATTGAATACTGTACTTGCTGAATTAGATAGCGTTGGCGTCAGATGCTCTCAAATATCTCACTCAGGGCCTCTGTGTGAGCCCTTTATGTAATCATACATCAAGGGCAAGCATTAACTCTTAGGTCAATTGCTATTGATATTACGTTTGGTCAGAGGAGTATATGAGGTATGTGTACATAACAATGTGTTTGGCCTTAATACAAGCTTAATGTCTTTCTCGGATAATGTTTGTTTTAAATAGTTTTTAAAAAAGGCCACTATAATCTGTGTGGGCTGTTCTACTTTTATACCCTCTGCTCCTCTAATCGGTAATGGTGTTTACTGTTCACTTCAACCCAATAGACATTTAAGCTTTCTTTGCAGCCCACTACTACTCGTCTTTGTTTCCTTGTAAAATAACCTGTCACAGCCGGTTGACTTGGACTCGGATGGGGCTTGGGAAGATTGCGCTTCCTGAACCCTAGCTGCCGCGGGCTGAGCACCGATTAAGTTTTAAGGTCAAGATCCCAATGTCTGCTCCACCTCTAACTCCTGCTTCTATGATGGGCGGCCATGACGTCTGTGCTTCCTGCCCTTCCATGACGGCCTTGTGGGAACAGGCTTGTCAGGACCGGTTCTAATCTGCAGGGGGCATTCATTTGCAAAGCTTTCATTTGATGAAGTGTCACCTTTTGTAGGCCTTGGCCAATTGGATGCACTGTACAGTTGGAGAGGGTGGGGTCGTGCCGGACACATTGTTTACCCAATTACCCATTGTTTGCCTTAAAGGCAAGGTCGGTCTGTTTCGAGATCGCTTGCAGTATCTTTCCGCACGTCCACGGCTTTCTGTGGCCGGTACACACATGGAATAGCATTCTCGAGCAAAGTGTAGTACTACGGCTGTGGGCTTTGTTGATGTGGGTGGTTTTCAACACTTTGTTTATGTTCCTATTTACAGCGCCAGTGCTGTGTTGAAGTACCACATTATTTTTTGTTTACTTCTGTCAATATTATTTTCCCCTTTTTGTTCAGACGCCTTCATCTGTTTAACTGTTTAATATATTTCTTCAACCATTCAATGTTTAAAATGTTAAGATTAAATAATATTTTGTTATCTGTTTGTAATCAATGCAATCCTTTCTTTTGTATATACCTGTTATGATGAACACTCAGTGTGTTCAAATTGCCCTCATTCTTTAATAAATTGTCCAATAATAATGGGGGGGGGACAAAACTATTTTTGCAACTTTCGCTTGCTCCTACACTTTCCTAGCAAAAATATGCATTTGTAAAATATGCATGCAAGAACATGCATCGCAATCTTTTAGAGAAGCTGCCGTGAAATCATGAATTTTAGGCCGCAACAATCACAAAAAAGTCCTTTGTCCCAGTTCCTCATGAAACACTTGTATAGTTCTTCACTTTAAGCAACACAGACGGGAAGGGGCATATCATTTATAGAGTCCATGTTGATATGATTGATGTGATCAGCTCCATGTCAACGCAGTTGGAGATTTAGGGACGGGAATGGCGCGACTGTCAGTTAGGGCTGTTGGACGTGATGTGAAGTAGAGAGGATGGATGATTACACTTCCCAGTGTGTGACAGGGCCTGAGCTGGTGCCAGGCACATGTTTATGTCTTGGCAACTCCACATTAACTCATAGAGATGGACGGGTATGGAGAGGGCCTATGCTAAGAAATCACTAATTGCACCGGCATGTTTGCAACTTATGAGTTAATCACAGAATGTAATGGGGAGGGGGGAGGGGGGGGTAGGGGGTAAATCAAAAACGGCATTACTTTTTCCTTTTTCCTAGGGAAATCGGTTAGAAGGCCAGAAATCCTTATTTGGCATCGGCAACTGCGAAAATGACGTACGTTTGGCCAGGTATTAGCCAAAACTGTAGTGTAGTAGTGATTCAGATTGTACTTTTCTGAAACAACTGTTTTCCTGGTCTAATAAGACAACTAAGTGTAACCATGTATACTGCAAATTCAACCTACTGTACACTAAATATGCAATGTTGACTTGCATCACAAAGCCAGAATTTAAAGGCTTGGTTGGTGACATACTGCAATAGTCATTCCCACTTACAGTAGAGACCAGTACTGTACTGTTCCATCTTGCCGTATCTTTGTTATATTCCAAAATATTTGGTCATGGCAAGACCACTCCTAGCAATATAGGACATGCAACAGTAGACACACTTTACTATAACCTTACCAAATCCTATACCTGCGTGTAATAGACTAGTTGTTATTTGGGAAAGGTGAAAATGCACCCGTTGTCAGACTTGCGCTCTATATAAGTGTGTGTAAATGTGAGAATTGGGCTAGATAAAGTGTTTTTTTAATCTCCCTCGAGTCATTTGTTTTGCTCTATGTTGAATTAGCTGCATCTCTCTTGTTTAGCTCAATTTGTTTGTTTACAGTGTTTATAAAAGGCTACAGTATAAAACATTGTAGCGGGGGAGGTTTAATGTTTAATGTTAAGGAGGAAGCAAAAGTCTTTTGATATTTAATGTTGGTGCTGTTCTCTCCCACTCCTGCCAGAGATCAGCACTTGTAGACATTTCTACAATTACACTGAATGCATTTTGATGTATTCATGTGTTAAAGGTGATAAAGGTCTAATGCGGTCTTTATTATAGTATCATGGGAGTGTGTTTGTTGATTGTGTTGATTAAAGTTGTTATAATGTATTGCTACTGTTATTGTTAGAAATCAACAACAAAAAAACATTTTGCTTCTGAAAATGACTCCAGTGTTGCACAGATGAATGAATCTTACGGTATCACTCCTCAAAAGACATGTGTCAACAGCTCTACAGCAACACAGATCAGTCCTGTAAGCACATTTATAGTGATGGTGTCCGCACATGGCCTTCCAAGGACACATGCCATTCTCTCCCAGGTTCTGGCCCTTTAGCCCTGCTTCCTGCTTATGTACTTCCATTATGATGGCAGGATGTCTCTGCATGGCCCGTGGCATGCATGGAGGTCCAGGACTGATAATGGTCAGTTATAGTACCTTTTAGGTACAGTACAACAAATGGGCTGCATCTGCACAGTACTAAACAATGGAGTGCATCTACTTCCATCTGTTTTGTCACACGCTAGTGTCACATTACACATGCTATCTCCCCCCGCCCAGGGCCTGACATGCACATGGATACTATGACTCGAGCATGACATGTCTGCAAGGCCAAGGTTTGATGCCGGGGCAGATGTGTGTACTGTATGTATCACAGGACCTTCACCAGACTGACTGGATTGGCAGCTTTATCTTTCCCACTGACTCACACACACACACGCACACACACTGGAAGATGTACCTTGGCTGTGTGTGTGTGTGTGTGTGTGTGTGTGTGTGTGTGTGCAGATGGCATCACACACACAATGTTGGATATATGTGTGTGCGCTTGACTATAGTGTTATAGAGAGCAGCAAGTTGGGGAATAATATAGTTGGAGATACAGTAGTCCAGTACTGTAGCTGAGAGAGATGTGGAGATTGTTTACTTGATGAATGAATGGAACCAGATGTATTATCTCTTCACCGCACATATGATGAACCTAAATGAGTAGCTTTCCAGCAGAGCACAGTCTGGGTCGTGGCCATATTGCGAAGCACTTGAATAATCGCTAGCATTAGTGGAAATTGTTTTCCTGTATTATTTCTCCATTTCACCCCCACTATGCTAATAGAATGATGTTGTAATGTTGTAATGTTGGCCAGAGAATAGACTCAAGACATGTTATACATATTTCTGGAGATAAACAGTATAATTTACAGATTTTCCAACAAAAATTGTAACTATTTATTAAAAAAACCAACAACTATAAACGGTGGCCTTATTAAACAGTCAAATCACATTTTAATTGGTTCACCATGACAAATGTGTGAAGTGAATATTCAGAGAGTTCTTAAAGCTTCTTTTAAGCTTTTTTGCCAGTTGAATCTAACCATCACCACCACCACAGCCTCAGCCATTTGGCAGTTGTCATTCATCTGCTCTACCTGGGGGTTCCAACACTGGCAGACCTTACACATCACGTGTTTATAATAATGTCTATGTGAATGTTTCAGTATTCGTAAATGTTATGCTTTTGTAGTGGGTAGTTGTATGTGCATGGTATTGTTAGCCTAGTAGTGCTGCTGGATACAGTACAGTTGGATTGGTAAAATCCAACTGGATTGGTATGCTGGATAAAATCTGTAACCTCATTTTGCACTTCAGAATTATCTGAAGTGAACTTGCGCTCACTGTTGTCTGTGCCTGCAAGGTGACTTACCGTATGTGAGCGAAAAGATAGTTCCTTCTTTCGATAAAGGCAGATACAACAGATAGCATCCCAGAGGACATTGTGCCAGATTCTGCTGCTTGTACAAACCCCACTGAGGATATGCAATGTACTGTAGGCCTACCTCAGGCTGTGTTTAAATCTCATTCTAATTCAGTAAGGATGATTGCTGCTGCCTCATGATGAATGTGTGCTACCTGCTTAGCTTATGTGATTATTGACCTGAGTATACTGTATTATGCCGATTGTATCACTCCTTCCACAGTAAATCCATTGGTGACCTCAGTTCAGTTTCGTCTTTATTGTCCAACGAGGGGGAATTTGATTAACAATCAAGGGCAGAAGACAACAGAAAATAAACAAACTCAGTTTGGAGGAATCCTCTTTGGTTAATAACCTGACATCCAACACAACATTATATGTGGTAGCATAATTCTGAGCTACCTTAACAGGGGGATTCCACAGGGCTTGTGTGAGACGCGTTCCAGCTCCGACACAGGTTTGTTCCGTTCTCCATGAGACGTCAACTTCCACCAGGAGCGTTTCAGAAGCGGATTGCTGTGAGGCAGTTGTGTTGGCAAGATCAACAAAACTTCTTTGTCAGACATTGACGTCCTTTTTAAGGAAGATAATAGTAGGCTACTCATTTTCACTGACAAACTACTGTAATTAAAATCCACACCTTTGGGAATTGTCCTTATAAAACGGATGTGTGGTGTCATAGGCTATAACTCTGTGTTTTTCAACTTGTTATGTTAAATTCTCACTTTCGGCCTCCTGCCGCTGAAGTGATGTTGTAGTGATGCTGAATATGATTGTGAGTCTGCACACTTGATTTGTATTGTATTTTGTATTTGAACTGCGTGTCTTGGAAATAATAGACACAACGCCTAGCTTTAGCGAAGCGGAGTGGAGTGCTGCTTCTGGGACACTTTGGGGCCGCTACAAGCTTTGACTAGGGTGGCCGTGGTCAGCTCTGGAGGCCTCGTCAGGAGCGAGAACGTGCCGTACACATGCAGCATGCACACCCAGTGGAATCCAGGGGTAACACTGAGAGTCAATGTACTGAACGTCCTGATAACACTGGGAGGTTAAAT
>JAODUH010003267.1:0-5000 GCA_027564835.1 Typhlichthys subterraneus
GAGAGAGAGAGAGAGAGTGAGAGAGAGAGAGAGATAGTGAAACAGTAGATTGATTCAGGAATGCATCAGGAATGTGTGTGTGCATGAGGCACGCACACACACACACGCACACACACTCACACACACACACTTAATAATGGTCACTTCACACTTCAGAGACACCAGTTTCTCCCCTGCTTCCTACATGCTTCTCCTTATAATCTCCTCTCTCTCACTCAGGCACAAACACACACACACACAGAGACAAAGGTTTGTTGGGGGGGTTTGCTGCAATATGTAGGTGTGTGTTTGTGCTAAATATATAGAGAGAAATGCTGTGTGTCTTTAGAGGGAATAAGGTTTAAACACGCACGCACACACACACACACACACACACACACACACGTGCATGGAGATCATTACGTGCTTATCGTGTGCCAAGCAGAGGTGTGTTTGTGTGTGTGTAAAGGAGAGAAAGGACGGGGGTGTTGCTATTTTCTCCACCAAACCCAAGGAATCCTCACATATCACTGCACCTCTCTCTCTCTCCATCTCTCACCTTCCATCTCCTTCCCCCCTCCTCCCCTCCTCTCCACCCCTTCTCCCTTTCTCTCTCATCCTCTCCCCCTCTCTCTCTCTCTACTGCGGGGGTTCGGAGCCCGCTGAGTGTATTGGCAGAGAAGCGAGCGCTACAAGCGCTGCTATTTTCAGACAGAATCGGTGCACAAGCCCCGGGCACGCTGGCAGACTCTCTCTCTCTGGACACACACTCGACGAGAGGGAGAGAGGGGGGGAGAGGGAGAGAGAGATGGAGCGGGAGGGAGAGAGAGAGGGAGAGGGAGGGAGAGGGAGAGGGAGAGAGAGAGAGAGAGATGTTGCTGTTTTGTGTCAAGCATCATTTAACACGAGCAGTTAAAGAGCATACCGTGGAGCCAGACAGACAGACAGACAGACAGACAGGCAGACAGGCAGACAGGCAGACAGACAGACAGGCAGACATACTGTACCGGTAGACAGACAGGTAGACAGGCAGACAGACAGACGCCTGCAGGCGACAGGAGGTCGCAGCCCAACCTGTAAACTAAAGACTAAAGACATTTTCTTGTGTGAGGAGAGGAGAAGAGGAGTAAAGAGAAGACAGAGGAGGACAGGAGAGGAGAATAGAGGAGAAGAGGAGTAAAGAGAAGACAGAGGAGGACAGGAGAGGAGAATAGAGGAGAAAAGGAGTAAGGAGAAGACAGAGGAGGACAGGAGAGGAGGAGACGGGAGGATGGCTAGCTTCGGGAAACTCACAGATTACTTCAACCGCCGCAAGTCTCGTGAGGAGCTGCGGGGAGACAGGAGTTCACGCCGTAGCGGCAGCTACTGCTGTACAGTGGCCGAGGCAAGGTAACGCTTCTGTGTGCGTGTGTGTGTGTGTGTGCACGTGTGTGTGTGTGTGTGTGTGTGCGTGTGTGTGTGTGTGTGCGTGTGTGTGCGTGTGTGTGTGTGTGCGTGTGTTTGTGCACCTGTGTTGCTGTGCAAGCTGGGGACTTGCTTGTTCATCATAAAACAGTTTGCTCTAAAAATAACACAGCCTAACGCACACTCCATCACGACAAGGCTTTCAGCAGAGAGCGTGAGAGCGTGTGTGTGTGTGTGCCTGTGTGTATGTGTGTGCACTGTCTACCTTTCTTTGCAGGAATCTTTCTGCAGGCATATGGCTGTGTGTGTGTGTGCGTGTAGGTGTGTGTGTGTGTGTTACGTAACTAGGCTGGAGAGATAGGTGTGTCTTGCCTGTTGACGGCTGGGAGATGACAACAGCTCCTTTTGTAAACAACAACACAACCTCAGTATCTTAATCAGATTACCATGATCTCACTATGAATTCTTATTTTACAGTAATCGAGAACCTTGATCTCACTATGAATTCTTATCTTAATACGATTACCTAGATCTCACAATGAATTATTATCTTAATCCGATTACCTTGATCTCACTATGAGCTCTAATCTTAATCCGATTACCTTGATTTTACTATTAATTTTTATCTTAATCCGATTACATTGATCTCACTATGAGCTCTAATTTTAATCCGACTACCTTGATCTCACTATGAGTTTTTATCTTAATCCGATTACCTTGATCTCACTATGAGCTCTAATCTTAATCCGATTACCTGGATCTCACTATGAGTTCTTATCTTAATCCGATTACCTTGATCTCACTATGAGCTCTGAGCCCAGGTTTCATCAGTCGTTGGATGACTTTGGCTTTGCAACAACGTGACATCTGACCCTCATCAGGGTCTTTGTGTGTTTACAGCGAGATGATGGATGACATTGATAAAGTACATTTAATTTAAACTCTCATTTAAACTGTAAAGTAAAATACTATTGTCTTAATCTAATTTCTTAAATACTAAATAATTTGTAGTTCTTCATTTATTATGTGCATGTTAATGCAGCTCAATAATTTATAGCAGGATATATTATTGTAGTATTATAATTTATATAAATGTATTTAAATTATTAAACTTATTTATAAACAAAAAAAAAAAAAAAAAAAAAAAACAATGGACACATAAAAATGTATGCATAGGAATGACACATCTTAACAAACCATAAACAAGAAACCAGTAAGGTTAGTACTGCAGTTTAAAAATATAATACAATAAAGCAGTTTCACAGCAAAAACACTGTTTTCGTGGTAAAACTGAATTCTGGGATATTTTACCGTGTTGCATTACATAGCATTTTTTCATCTGATCTCAAATGACACAATGCAGCGTAGTCTGCTCGGTTGCCGTGTGCGCTTGGCAAAAAACCCCAACTAAAACCAAACAGAAAACGCAAGTGCCTGTGGGAAATGAATGTAGTCTGTCAAGACAGTCACATCTCATAAAACACCCCCTCTCTCTCCACTTATCATTTGAACACCCCCTTCTGCAAAGCCTATTTTCTTTGGTTTAATCTCTCTCTCTGTCTCTCTCTCTCTCTCTTGCTCTCGCTCTCTCTCACACACACTCCATGTCAGGCAAACCGAATATTCAGTTTATTCCCGACCAGACCAGCACACACACACTCTTTGTGTCGGTATGTTGAAATGTTTTATCCAAAACGAAAACATACCCTACTGTGTATCTACAGTAAAGCAGCTCTACACACTAGATTAACCTGGGAACCCATTCCACCAGTATAGAGCAGCTGTGCAGACATCACAGTTGTGTCAGCTGTGGCTAAAGAAACATCTGACAGCTTCTGGTCTAGCAGGGAAACAGTGGGTTAATTTGTGGCTCAGGTCAGCTTGAGGACTTAATATTGATTTATTTCAATATTTAATTAATACATCATTTCACAAAGACCCAGTTGGGCGGTTGGTCAATTGTCAGCCCTACACCCACATCTACGACCATCTCCTGCCCTGGACCACACCAAACTTGCTATAACAAATGGAAGACACGGGTTGCAATGCAGGCATTCTCGCAGAGCCAGCCTTTACTGGCGTAAAGCCATCACTGGCTAACTGCGTGAAGACCCATCTGCTTGACAGAAGAGGTATTATGATTGACATCCGCGATGACTCAGTGACCAAAACTTACACTGAGGAATTTGAGAGTGACCATGTTCACAGCCAATGACATTCTACTACCACGCCTCCTGATGTGTTTACATGAGTTTATGTATCAGACGTTCAGCACCTGTTGCTTTAGTGATGTAGTTCTGTGTATATATTACAGTGAAACGTACTTTCTTTATTAAACATTCTTTTATAGCTCTTTTATTAAATATTTTTATGAACATATTTATTTTTTGCTGGTAATACAGGGCACCTCTGTAAATGAGAATTCGGTCTCAGTGTTTTCCTTGTATAAATCATTTTTAAGCATTTTCTTTTTTTAATTAAAAACATATATTACAAAAAATAGATTTAAAAAAGTTCTAATGGAATGATGAGGCTGAGACTACTGTAGACGTAGCAATGCTCTGCTATTTTAGACTATTGTATTCAGTATGGCTAACACAATATACAGTATAAAATCATTTATGTACAGCCAATAAGTTATTTAGTGGCTCTCTCAACCACCCACACACACACACACATATTGCCCCCCTATACATGCAACTTTTACTTGACTACTAATACAAATCCTATCTATCCACTGGTTAAATAAAATGATGTAGGCTTGTCCAATAGATTAGGCTATGATAATTAGTTCATGTCACTGAACAACGTACATTACTCTGTGTGCTCTTGGTACATGCTAGTACCATCCACGTGGTGTGGATCATTCTTATAAATACATTTATGCCCCAGTCCTGCTCTTAAAGTACAGTTAACATAATAAGATGCTATTGAGAGCTCATTGCCATGGTGGTCCCAATTCCCAAATGTAAAAGCTCCCAGAGTTCTACGCAGCTCTGTTGCTAAGGTTGCTCATGTCCACCAAGCCAAGCTTCAACGAGTACGTTACTCGTCCCCTGGTGACGTCACACAAAACATTGAGCGTTCCTGGGCTTCTGGCTACTTTATGAAAAAATATAACTCACTCACGTTACATTTCAGCGAGTGCCGTTTAAACAACATTTTTAATCAATTAAGAGGCGAGGGTTTTCCAATGGCCGTCAACGAGAAATAGGCTTTTTGGGCAGCAGAGGGTGCAGTACCGGTGTTGGCCACCATTCCAGTCACAGAGTGAGCCGCGCTTCCTGCTCCTCGCTCCTGGGGGCTTGGGGGTTCGGCTGGACATAGCTTCTGTTGTCGTGGATACCATGCTTCGGAGAGGATGGGAAATGTTGAGGGCACGATAACCCAGGCAACGACCTGACCCAGTTGTACCTGAAGAGGTCAGGTGCACGTGTGTGTGTGCGTGCATGTGTGTGTGCATGTGTGCGTGTGTGTGTGCGTGTGTGTGTGTGCGCGTGCGTGTGAGTGCGTGTGAGAGAGAGAGAGAAAGAGAGAGAGAGAGAAAGAGAGAGAGAGAACATTTAACTTAACAACACATTTATTCTACAACGTCAACTTAAAGCTGCATCACAGAA
>JAODUH010003267.1:7500-11470 GCA_027564835.1 Typhlichthys subterraneus
TTCACTGTCCCTCAGGTTGTGGCATGCAAACACAAGGAAGTGTGTCTCTGTCTCAGCCTCACCTGTCGAAAAGTTACCATATATTCTGTCTCAGCCTCACCTGTCGAAAAGTGACCACATATTCTGTCTCAGCCTCACCTGTCGAACAGTGACCACATATTCTGTCTCAGCCTCACCTGTCGAAAAGTGACCACATATTCTGTCTCAGCCTCACCTGTCGAACAGTGACCTCATATTCTGTCTCAGCCTCACCTGTCGAACAGTGACCACATATTCTGTCTCAGCCTCACCTGTCGAACAGTGACCTCATATTCTGTCCGCTTTTGGTTGACATGATTTGTTATATCTTCCTTTTTTGATTGCCAGTTTGTGGTCACTGAGCCTGTACTTGGTCAGGGTCTGCCTCTGTTTTCTATCTCTGACAGTAAAGAGATATTCTGCCAATTCATATTCTCTGTTTAGGGCCAGGTAACATTGTAGTCTGCTTGTCTTTTAGTTTCTTAATTCCAATGTTCCAAATATGTTTATTAACATATGCTGCTCTGTAATTTGGTTTACTCTAATTGGTGTTTGGAAAACAGTGTTGTTGTAACACTGTGTTTGAGGGGGTTTGAGGGGGACAGTCTTAGCAACTGGTGTAGGACTTGATTTAAGGTGAATATAAAAATGTAACGCTCTATTCTGGATGTTAATTATGAGTGGCATCTGCCTAATTCTGCTCTACGTGCATTTGTTGGTGTTGTTCTGTGTACGTGTAAAATGTACCTGCAGAACTCTGCATGTAGAGATTCTGTTGGATGTTTGTCCCAACGGGTGTAGTTATGATGACTGAGTGGACCCCATACCTCACTACCATACAGCGCAATAGGCTGGGTCACACTATCACATATTTTTAGCCAGATTTTAATTGGAATTTGGAGATTGTCTCTCTCTCTCTCTATCTCTCTCATCGTCACACACACACACACACACACACACACACACACAGATATTGAGTTGTTGTCTTGCCACTGCAGTACCAGAGATAATAAGTTTGGCAGGAGCTGAGGGGAGAGCTGGCCACCTCCTCTGCTTGCCTCTCCTCCTCTTTTTCGACACTTAGTCGCCTAGCAACAGGTTCGGAGGGTGAGCCAAACTGCGAGGGGGGAGAAGGCGTCCGCTGGCCCGCTGCGCTGTCATGACGACGGAACGCGTGCGCTCTCCATCTTGATGGGTCACTGCTTCTAGACAGGAATGAAAGACGTGTGTGTGTGTGTGTGTGTGCGTGCGCGTGCATCCAGATCTCCTCCAATATACTCCAGTAAAGACCTAAGGGTCCACATGATTCATCTCAAGACCCTTCATGGCTGTCCAAGATCCTTCTGAAGATTCCAAGGCTCCCAGGATCTTCCTATGTTGTAGATGAAGTATGCTTTTGAGAGCCTTCAAGGACCCCTTAGACCTTTCAAGAACCTTCAAGCCCTTCCAAGACCCTCACAATACACAACCCTTTGAGACTTCCATAGAGTTTTCCAATGCTAAATTAAACCCTTAAGTGTTCATCTTGGGCCCTCCAAGATCTTCCGAGGACCCTTCTTTTTCTCTCTCCAGGGATATTCAGGTCCTGGGTCAAATGCTGGGTCAAATACATATATTTATTTCCAAACAAGGACAATCTTTATCTGCTTGGCAGACCAGTAAAAAGGTATATTGTTATAGTGTTTCACAAACATTTTGGGCTTTGAATAACTACATGGGCTAAATGGGCTTATTGGACTACAAACCTTTTCCCATGGAAGATAAAAACCCAAATATGTGCTTTGATGATTTATTAAAATAATTTGTCAGTGGTTCCTCCAAAATGCAAAATCGCTGCGAACTTCACAGTATAGCTTAAACAGAAGTTATACATATTAACAGTAGACTATAGTCTTAAAACCGTCAAATACCCCCTGTTATACTTGTATGTACCTTGTACAGTAGTTGAGCGTTAGTGTGGGTTTTGAACAGGCATGCACCATGCTGTCTGTCGATACAACGTCAAGAGAGACACATTGATTCTGTGAGACATGTCGACTTTAACGAAATCAATACCTTGAAACCTCAGATCATATATATATTGTACATATATACTATATACCTTTGTACAGAGGTTTAGATGTTCCAGACAGGTATAACAACCTCTGTTTGATGTAATCTGGGGTTTTGGTTCTACTAGAATATAAACGCACATAATTTATACAGACTGCTTCATCATGGAGTGAGTGAATGTGGATTCTAACCATTTCATCCATTCTGTGTTAAAAACCTCTTTAGGTTGATATTGTTGCATGAATTTGACTGTGTCTGTATGTCACGTTCTTTTAGACGCAACCTTGAGACACACCCAAACACAAGTGTACTCTTGGTTCATCCCAGTGTCGAAGAGGAGGGTCCGTATGAAATTGGTGCGTACGCTACAACAATGACCTCACCAATCACTGCTAGCGAGCGCTAGTTAAATGGCTGTGATTTATAAAGTGGTTCACCTTCCTCCCATTGCCCAAGCTGACGGAGAAGATGTTCCTGAAGAACGGGGAACATTTCACCTGTGAGAAAAGATGACATTTTAGTGTGAAAACTAGTTACAAATATTAACACAAAAACATAACCACGGTTCATACGTATTTACTAGAACAACCACTCATACGCCATAGCAATATCAAGGGAATGCAAAGTAATAACAATCAATACTTGGGTTAGCTATGCAGATTTACATACCGTTTCACTAAATGTCTATGTAAAACAATTCTAGGTTACATCTCCATTTTAATATGTAATTTGGTATGACGAACACACATCCCAGATATTATTAGTTACGGTCTTAATCAATCTCATTACAACATTAACGGTTCAAATAAAGGGTGACTGCATCGCGATCCTCTACAACAGATGTTGCTGCGTTTGTGTGTGTGTGCGTGTGCGTGTGCATGTGCATGCGTACGTGGATGCTGAACAAAGAAGGTTACTGATAAAGATTTTGTTATTTTGTTCTGCTGAGGTTGTATTTATTGATAGGTACAGCAGTCCCATACAGTACTGTATGTACATGACCAGATAAGACCAGATATCTGTCTGTTAGACACGTCAATCTGGGGAGCAGTCCATTGAAACGGATTCAAGAGGTCAGCCGCTTTCAAAAAAATACTTTGCATGTGATAGACGAACCTGTGAACCAGGCCTGAATCACCTTGATTTCCAAGCTCTCCAGACTGATTCTCCCAGTGAAGTGAAACTGAAAGCTAACGTTCTAGGCCAAAATAAAAAATTAATGGATATATACAAATTGTTATGTAGGTTAACAATAATACAATTTTTTTTATCTATATAGAAACTGGTCTTTTCCTACACATTAGGGGAGGTTATTCTACTGAATGACTCGAAAACATTTAGAGTCATTCTATTTGGCTGCATTTGATCGGCCTGGCAAGGGTTGCTCAATGACGTAAATTATAAGCAATGCCACTTATTTAGAACCTTTTAGGGTATTTTGTATATTTTTTTAGTATTTGTCGTCATCACTATTAACCAGTAGAAAATGACATGATGATTACTTATTTTTATCTTATTCTGAAATGTTATGGATTCGGTTAAAAACCGTGTTTAGTGTGTTACAACAGCGACAGAGGTGGATACATCTACCATCAACAACCATCTGCACAGTTGAAACACAACCATCTGTACATTTGAAACAACCATCTGTAGATTTGAAACACAACCATCTGTACATTTGAAACAACCATCTACATTTGAAACACAACCATCTGCACATTTGAAACAACCATCTGTACATTTGAAACAACCATCTGTAGATTTGAAACACAACCATCTGTACATTTGAAACAACCATCTACATTTGAAACACAACCATCTGCACATTTGAAACACAACCATCTGTACATTTGAAACAACCATCTGCACATTTGAAACAACCATCTGTACATTTGAAACA
>JAODUH010003268.1:0-11470 GCA_027564835.1 Typhlichthys subterraneus
AGGGGACAGCAAATTTACACTGTTCTACAAGCTGTACAATCACTACTTTACATTGCAGAAAAGTGTAATTTCTTCATGTGTGATATGCTCACATATTTGCAAATATGTGAGGGGTGTACTCACTTTTGTGAGATTAGATAGATAGATAGATAGATAGATAGATAGAGAGAGAGAGAGAAAGAGAGTGTGTACCTGCTCCAGCTGGGTGGCGAAGGCCACAGTAACTGACAGAACAAACATGTCGCTGCACATGTCAGCGGGCCCGATCTGATGGAAGCCCTGGTCTGGGACAAGCACAGCCTCCAGCCTGGCAGGCAGCTCCGCTAGCGCTGGAGACCCTGCAGCAGGAGGCAGGAAGTAGACCAGGGCAGGGCAGGAAGTAGGAGGGCAGGGCAGGAAGTACGCAGCATACATTAATCACATGTAAATGTTGAACATTAAACTTGTACTTGCAGTTTGCGTCCTGGCGATCAACAGCTTGTATATTCTGCTGAATGTGACCGTAGATGACTGGGAGCCATATCCTCATAGGGCGTTACCAAACCAACATAGCAGCTTCTACATAGAAACCACTCACTTTCTCATGTGTATCTTCATCGGCCTGTTTTCCTTCACATTGTACATTATGTAACAGTCAGACCCAGAAATCTCCAAGTCACATCGACTAACTAATTACAAACTAGAAATATTTAAAGATGAAATATGATGGTAGTGAAAGTCATGTGGTACTGACTAGAGATGATGTCAAATATGTAAACATGTCCACATATGTAAACTAGGGCTGGGCGATATACCGGTATATATACACCGGTGTATATATCGGAATTTTTTCAAAAGAGATATAAAGTTAGACAATATCGTTTTTATATCTATATAGTTATATTATGCGTTTATTCATTACTTTTTAGATGTTTGTCTCTCCCTCCATGCCTGCACTTGGCCTGAGGGGTGGAGTCAGGAGCGAGTGACCACCAGTGAAAGCTCACGTCAATGTAGATAAAAATGTAAAATGTCACATTTCCGTCAGGTTTCCTGTTTTTTCTCTATGCCTGAAGATTTAGCCCACTTTATGGAAAATACTGATATATATCGGGTATCGGTATTCAACCTAAATATATCGGGATGTTATTTTTGGTCCATATTGCCCAGCCCTAATGTAAACATGTCCAAATATGTAAACATGTTCAAATATGTAGCGCCATCTTTAATAGACGTCATTAAGCAACACTGACCAAGTCCATTTAACACAAAACACACATTTCAGATGTTGAATGTTAGCAAGCACTGAAAGTGCCCCCTGATTGGTCCTCCGAATGCCGCTCACCTTGTCTGGGCGGGGCCTTCTTGGCTCTGAACCTATCAGGCGAGGGCTGGGCGGGCTTGAGGTGGCTCTCCAGGGCCAGGGAGATGAGCAGCGCGGGCCTCCGCTTGGTGTACATACTGCTGAGTAGAGGGTACCACCGCTCCTGCACACGCACACACGCACGCACACACACACACAAACGCACACACACACGTGCACACACACACGCACACGCACACACATGCACACACACACACACAGACACAGACACACACACACAGTGAATTTGATGACGTATGATTGTACGAGGGGTATGAGGGGTACATGGTGATTTATGATTATTTTTCAGTTGCAGTTGTATTATTTAGTTTAGAGCTCACAGAACACAACTTAGGTAGGTGTAGTTAGCACAGCTGCCACACTGAGGGGTCAGAGGTCATGGGGTCAGAGGTCAGGGTACCTGGGGCAGCTCCTGGGCAGAGCGGAGGTCCAGCAGCACGTAGCCAACACACTGCTTGGCCTGGCTGCTCACGTCCACCGCTAGACACTGGAGCTTGATGGGGGTTCTCTGAAGTCTGCAGGACCATGTGCATGTGCACACACACACACACGCACGCACGCACAGACAGGGTAGAGAGGTCAAGCTAGTGTTATGAGGTAGAGAGGTCAGAGGTCAGGGGGTCTGGTGGTCCTACCTGTGCTGGTGCAGCGTTCTACGATCCAGCTCCCAGGCCAGCTCTGTGGAGAACTGGGGCTGCTCACTGTGCTCCACACAGTCTGTGGCCAGCTGCTCCCCATCGAAGCGGGCCTGGACCAGCAGACTGAGATGCTTCTTTGGGAAGTGCCGCCCTGATAGACCACCGGACACACAGTCATAACTTCACTGTTTATGGAGACAGTCATAACCACACCGTTTATGGAGACAGTCATAACTACACTGTTTATGGAGACACAGTCATAACCACACTATTTATGGAGACAGTCATAATAACTACACTTTTTATGTAAACAGTCATAACTACACTGTTTATGTAAACATACAAACAGTCACAACTACAGTGTTTATGGAGACACTCATAACTACAATGTTTATGGAGACAGTCATAACTACGCTGTTTATGTAAACAGTTATAATAACTATACTGTTTATGTAAACATAGTAACATACACACACTCATAACTACACTGTTTATGTAAACAGTCATAATAACTATACTGTTTATGTAAACATACACACAGATACAACTATAATGTTTATGGAGACAGTGTCATAAGTACACTGTTTATGTAAACAGTCATAACAATACTGTTTATGTAAACAGTCATCACTACACTGTTTATGTAAACAGTCATAAGTACACTGTTTATGGAGACAGTCCTACACTGTTTCTGGAGACAAACAGGGCCATAACCTTTTCTTAATCAATTAGTAATAGTCTCTAGTCATGTCTACATTTGAGGCTTCAGCAATAACAGTTCAAATAACGTGTTCAGCGTTTGGGTCCCATCGCTGAACCAGCATGGATTACATTTAGGCATTAAAACTGTGGAATTAAAGGTATAGTCAGTCATTCTAGGGAAAGACTGTTCTTGAACTGGATCAAAACAAAACACCTCTCTCTTCAATGTCACATAGGGTGTTCTATCAGAAGCTCCGCCCCAACACTGCACACACATTGCCAGTGCTAGGATAATGTTGCTAATGCTGTGCTGTCTATATAACTTTTTGTGTTCCCATTTACACAACCGGGCTTTGTAGAAACCCAATTACTTTTTTTATCATGCTGGCAGATCGTGAGGAGATATTCACTAAATATGACAAAAGGTGTATTAGCTTAGTACAATAATTGTTGTAGTAGCACTTGGCTACACTTCAGCGCTGCTTACAGAATTGACCTCATACGCTTATAACACACTGCCTATATTTACTCATTAATGCAGGTGTCACCGTCAATATAAAGGAATCTAGGCTTTGCGGGAGAACGATCCGAACACTGGGCGATAGCTTGTGATCACAAACACAGCAATCCCATCAGCTGACATCGAATATAAAGCTATTATACACGGTGTATGGGACCATAATATAGGAAGGTCGTGTTTCAGAACGCACCAACATACTCCTAGGCTAACCAACCTTAACAGCACACCATAGTCTAGTCATATGCGATTTACACGTTTTCTTAATCTACTGTACCGTAGTAGAAACTGTGATTAGCAGACTTGAGTGAAGTCGAGATACAAGAGGCAAATCAATCCATGTTCTGGACGTCATAACGTCTGCTAATCACAGCTAATATATTTAAAAGAGTGTACATGTGACGTGTAGGTAGTACGGTAGTGATCATTACGGTACGGTACCGTACTGTTTTGTTGTCTCAATACAACTTGACTTACCTCGCAGTATAGACACCACGATAAGCAGCTGATCCGACTTGGACGCCATTCTGACGCCACGACGCAGATTAAACAGAAAATGTCTTAGATGTAAAACAATGGTATTTATAATTGTCTGTACACTGTGACTTAAACCACTTTGTTTACAAGTTGCTGCCGTTACACAGGCGCGCTAGTTGGCATGCCTTGGCGCCACCCACTCGGATTTAAATAGGCAGTAGCTGAGGAGCGCCTCTGGTCTGCATCGCCCCCTGTCACCCTGGAGGACCGTTAACCCTGGGTTTATGGTCTAACGTCGATTTCCCTGTAAAAATGACGAATAAAATAAATCATAATATTGTATAAAACAGACTATTACACAGTGAAAATAAATATGCTACCACAGTTCTCTGTGTTTAATGTGTTGTCACATTTAACGCACTTCAGAATAAATCATACAAGTCACTATATATAAACAACCTTTAATCATGATTGCCAAACATATGAATTAAGGCATATACAGTATAAAAAGCAACAGCAGATTTCATGTTATTATCTGGATAGAGCGGGTGGGACGACGTAACAAGCAGCTTCATAAGACAACACTGCCTGCCAGCAGAGGGCAGTGTCTTGTAAACAGAGTTCGGAGCACTAAGTTCAAGTAACAAAACAACCACTGGTACAATGTAGGCTAGCTGTGGCAGCAGCCACTGCACAGAGGGTTTGGCTGCCGGTGGCCATGTTGGCTCCACCGCCCAGCGCCATGGCAACGGGTCTTTGGAAAGTTGGCCGTGAGGTCACCGTGGTGACGACGCGGAGGCCACGGAGCGATATCTACCGACAAGCTGCAGTCACAACACGGTGCCAAACTCTGTCTGTGAGTGGCTCTGAGGTGGAGCGGGGTGACCAATCACAAGGCAGGATGGCAGGGGCGGGGCCATAGGGGCGGGGCTTGGGACACTCAGATCAGGGGTTCACATCCCTGCGTGGCTCAAAGGGAGCATGGTGCTATGGTGGATGCAGGCCTGTGCTAGCACCTTTAGCGCTCCTCAGCCCCATGTGGGACACTGTGCCGCCGCTGCCTCCTGCAGGTGAACCAAGGAATAGCGTCATGTGCAGGTTATATACAGGATGGCGATGTGACGTTACTCACACAGAAAGACATTACGGTCCAGATGGGTACGATACAAGGTAGCAGTAACAATGTGGCGTCTTCACCATGTGCAGCAGAAGAAGAATTAGAGACTCTAGCTTCCTGTTCCCCAACAGAAGTTTAAGGAACAAAAACAGGCCAAACAACACTATTGGGATAATACAAGGTGAGTCATTAAGTACATTCAGTCGTATGATATATCACTACAATAAATGTGCATTTATAAAGTGGTTATTTATACAGGTGGCTTCCTCCAGCACATCTAGTTAGTCCCACAAGCCTCCCACCACAAGGTGGCACTGTGGCAGCTTTCAGGGAGGCGATGATGATGTAACACCATGGAGCCTCACATGGAGTCACATGACCGTCAGGTGACTCTACGGCTTCCCTTCACTGTCTGTGGACCACACACGCAAACACACACACACACACACACACACACACAGAGGTTAGAAGTACTAGGTCTGATTGGAGGATAAGGTACAGGAGGTGTCTGATTGGAGGATATAAGGTACAGGAGGTGTCTGATTGGAGGACAAGGTACAGGAGGTGTCTGATTGGAGGATATAAGGTACAGGAAGTGTCTGATTGGAGGATAAGGTACAGGAGGTTTCTGATTGGAGGATAAGGTACAGGAGGTGTCTGATTGGAGGATAAGGTACAGGAGGTGTCTGATTGGAGGATATAAGGTACAGGAGGTTTCTGATTGGAGGATAAGGTACAGGAGGTGTCTGATTTAGGATATAAGGTACAGGAGGTTTCTGATTGGAGGATATAAGATACAGGAGGTGTCTGATTGGAGGGTAAGGTACAGGAGGTGTCTGATTGGAGGATATAAGGTACAGGAGGTTTCTGATTGGAGGTTAAGGTACTGTACCTGGTACTGTAGTACCCCCTCAGCATGGCTGGTCGTCATAGCGACGCCTTGGTTGGAGCCACATTTATGGACCACATCTATTTGCTAGTTTCTGCTTTACGTTATTGTGTCTTTACAAGCACTGACAGGCTTCCTCGACAACCACGGTGGTTGGCCAGGTTGCTGTTAAATAAAGGTGAAGATAAACATCGTGTCATGTGACCCTCTAACCAATCAGTAGTGTGATCTCAGATGGCTGGAACCAGTTTAATCCCACTGAGACGGTCCCAGGCAGGACCTATGGTCAGGACAGGCTGTGTGTGTGTGTGTGTGTGTGTGTGTGTGTGTGTGTGTACCTGGGTAGAGGTCATGCACCAGGCTGTAGCCCAGGTGTGTGTGTGTGTGTGTGTGCAGGTGTCGGGCAAACGACACATGGTTCCTCTCTCTCTCCGCCTCTCTCTCTCCGTCCAGGGAACCTTTCTCTGCTGGCTGCAACACACACACACACACAGAGCTGTCAGTGTGTGTGTGCTTGTGTGCGTGTGTGTGTGTGTGTGCGCTCACCGCGGGGGTCTTCCCATGGTACTGCTGGCCGTGGGTATGCAGCAGGTCTAGACCAGCGGGGTCTGGGGTCTGCTTGGGGCCCAGGGCTGGTCTCATGGCCTGGGGCTCTTCCTCTCGGCCTGCCGTCTTCCCGTATAGAGGGTAGTGGAAGCCTGGACACACACACACTAGCCTGTAGGTGGTGCTAACACGTAGCTAGTAAACCATAAGCTAAACATTAGGTAACATGTAGCTTATGTTTACTAACCTGTCAAGTTTAAGGTACACTTAAGCTAGTCAACCTTAGCTAGTAGTTAGGTAACATTTAGCTTGTTTACTAACATGTAGCTGAAGTTTAGCTAACCTTTAGCTAGTGATTAGCTAACACTTAGCTAGTCGTTAGGTAACGTTTAGTCTTGCAGAGCCAGCCTTTCCTAACGGAAAGTCTGGGACACAGCGCTGGCAAACTGTGTCAGTACCCGCCTACTTGACAAGCAAGGTGTTTTGATTGACATGCAGGACGACCACCTACATAACTCAATGACCAAGTCAGACGTTGCAATGAGGACAACTAAACAATAGGACTCTGGCTGTTTACAGGTCTTGTAAATCTGTACAATTTGTAGGCTACGGTTACTAATTAAAATACATGTTTAAAATGTAAATGAGTAAATAAAGCACCGCGCTGTCGTTGCACTGGAAATGACGGAGACAGACAGGTTTACTTTACGAAAGTCCTGTGTCGAGCTTACTAGGGTATATGCATCAGATGTTCAGCACAGAGTTTCATATGTGACATAGTGCTAATGAACGGAAGAGGCTGAGACTAGGTAACGTTAACTAATGTTTACTAACCTGTGGCAGATCTTTAGCTAACCTTTATCTTTATATAATCCTTAACTAGCAGTTAGGTAACATCTTATGTTTACTAGTCTGTAGATGATGTTTCCTAGCCTCCAGCTGGCAGCTAGCCAGCCTCTACCTAGCGTTAAGCTAACTCTGGCTAGCATACTGGCAGCTAGCCAGCCTCTACCTAGCGTTTAGCTAACTCTGGCTAGCATACTGGCAGCTAGCCAGCCACAAGCTAGTGTTTAGCTAACTGAGCTAGCACGTTGGGCGGTACCTGGGTAGTTGTGCACCAGGGTGGGAGACACGCCTCTGTAGGCCCCCCCGCCACCCTCACACATGGTCAGGTAGGGCTGGTAGGCCTGGTACTGCACGTAGGGCTGCTGGGGCGTCATAGGGGGGGAGACAGCTGCCTCGGGCAGCCCTCCGATCGGCTCCTGCCGCGGCTCTTCATGGACCTCCAGCCTGTCGCCATCCTCAGCGGAGAGGCCACGGACTCTGGCCTTGTCTGCCGCAGCGGTCTCCATGTTGATGCCCCACTCCCTCGACTGCTCACCCTCCTCGTCCTCCGGCTCATCGCTGTGACAACCCTGCGCCTGAGCCTCCGGGTTCTTGCTGCGGGCCAGGCGGTGTGCGCGGTCTGCGGGCTGCAGCGATGAGCAGAGTGTGGGTACTAGCTCTTAGCTCCTAGCTATTAGCTCTTAGCTACTAGCTCCTAGCTATTAGCTTTAAGCTTTTAGCTCCTAGCACCTAGCTCTTAGCTCCTAGCTACTAGTTATTAGCACCTAGCTCCTAGCTCATAGCTACTAGCACCTATCTACTAGGTCCTAGCTACTAGCTACTATCGCCTAGCTACTAGCACATAGCTACTAGCTCTTAGCTCCTAGCTACTAGGTCCTAGCGCCTATCTACTAGCTCCTAGCACCTAGCTTCTATCTCCAAGCAACTAGCTTGTACCTCCAAGCACCTATCACCTAGCTCCTATATCCAAGCACTAAGGGCCTAGCAGGGGGCCACCCACTGCTGAGTGAATATACTGTCAGAGCCTCAGCCACTTGGTGCGGATGCAGAATGATGTTTCACAAACCAATTACCTCAAGTTGCCGTAGCCGCACACCTTACAGGCCACCGTGGCCGCACACCTTACAGGCCACCGTGGCAGCCCACCTTACAGGCCACCGTGGCAGCACACCTTACAGGCCACCGTGGCCGCACAAAGGCTGAGGGCACCGCTGTGTGTGCGACCGCCCGGCTGGAGACAGATGGAGACACTTACACTGGAGTAGGAGCTGCTTGAGTCCAGGTCGGCCTGGCAGTTGGCGTTGTGTAGCGCGGACGAGGACGAGGAAGAGGACGAAGACGAAGATGAAGACGAGCAGGAGGACGACTTCACGTCATCGCAGTCTCTCCCTGTGACGTGGTGCTGCAGCAGGCCGCCCTGCCCCCGGTCGCCCCCCAGCTCCGCCAGGGCCAGGACGGGCTGGGGGCAGCAGCCCTTGTTGGCCTCCTGGGCGCCCCCCCGCTGCTTGGCCCCACCGGGGGGAGGCCCGGGCGTGTAGAGGCCCCCCCCCCGTGAGTACTGGCCGTAGTACAACGACTGGGCCAGCGCCGTCTGGGCGTGACCCATGGCCAGCTGCAGCTGTGAGGGCAGCGGGGGGGCGTCGTCCTCCCGGGCCGCCGGCTTCCTGTCGCGGCCCTTCTGCACGTAGCCCTGCAGGAAGTAGGGCTCGTAGCCATGGTAGCACGGCGAGTGGGGCTCCTTCGCTGTCTGGGAGGGCGGGCCCGGGGGGGCGGTCTTCTCGGGGTTGCTGTGGCTACTGCCAGGCGGCGCCTCGGGCGCGGTTGCCGCAGTGGCGGAGGCCAGCCTGGCCCGCGGGCCGTCCCCGTCGTCCCCAGCGTCCGAGATGTCAGAGTAGGCAGGGCTGTTGGTCTTGCTGCTGCCCTCGGGCGTCGCCAGGCAGCCGCCGGCGGCGTCGAGCCGCGCGGAGCAGCCGATGGACGGGCTGGGGGCGTTGTCGGTGAAGGTGTACACCTTGTCGGCCTCGGCACGGATGCTCGCCATCCTGCTCTCCTGGCTCTCCGCCAGGCCGTTCACCACTTCCTGTTTGCTGAGGTGCTCCTTAAGCAGGCTTCCTGGAGGCTCCTTGGCCGCCATCTTGGGCCCGCCGCCGTCCTCCATCTTGGCCACATCCCGGCTCTGCCTGTCCTTCAGCCGCCGCCGCTCCTTCCGACGCTCCTTGGAGCATGGCTCCGGCCCGGCCTCCGGCGATACTGCCTCCGCCGCCGCGCCCAGCCGGGGCTTGATTGACTTCAGGGGCAGGGCCTTGGCGGGCGCGGCGGGCGGCTGCTGGGGGCCGCCGGAGGTGAAGGCCGGGCTGGGAATGGCCACCAGCTTGGGCGGGGCGGGCGCCGGGGCGATTGGCCGGTTGGCGCGCGACTTGGCCAGCTTCTCCACCCTGCCGTTGGCCCGCCGGGCCTTGTCGAAGGCCCCGCCCTTCTTCTCCAGTGGACTCTCCGCCTCCAGCTTGGGCATCTCAGCGGCAGCACTGCGGTCAGCCACCATGCAGTTCTCCAGCACCACGGTCATGTTGGAGATGATCGGCAGGTTGCTCAGGTCGTCCAGCAGCCCGTCCTTCAGCAGGGAGCTCCTGCGTGTCTTGGCGGGGGGGCAGTGGTCCGCGCTGAGCAGCAGGCGCCGGTTCTTGGGCGAGCCCACGGCGCTCACCTTGTAGAGCGGGGCGGGCTTCCTGCCGCCGGCCTCGGGAAGGTCGTAGGTCGCCGCCGCCGCGTCCTCGCAGTCGGACGAGCGTTCCTCGCTCTCGCCGTCCTTCCGCCGCTGCTCCGTCCCCAGGTGGGCGTGGCTCTGGTGGTAGCGCAGCCCGTTGATGTGCTTGTAGCGCTTGGTGCAGTTGGGGTGCGGGCAGTCGATGAGGATGGGCGGGGGCGGGGGTGAGGGGGGGCCACCGCCCCCCGGCTCCATGAAGGACTGGTCGGCCTTGCCCTGCGGCGTGGACGGGGCGCTGCGCGACTTGGCCCGCATGCGCTTGCCCCCACGCGCGTCCTCGCACAGCAGGCTGAGGTCCAGCTCGGCCGGGGGTTTGCTACGACGCCGTCCCTGCGGCAGGGGGGAGGGACAGGGTGAGGGGGGCTTCTCATCCTCCACCGTGAAGAAGGAGGGGGGCGGCGCCCGGCCCAGCAGGCTCAGGCTGCCCCGCCGGCCCTTGCTGCCCAGCGGCCCTGGGGCCACGCTCCCCCCGCGGCTCCGGTGCTGCGGCAGGCCCCTGAGCCGGAGAGGCGGCTCCACGCAGGCCCGTTCTGCCAGCGCCAGGCGCATACGCTTTCCCCGGCCGCGCCCCCCCAGGGGCGTCTCGGGATCGGATGGCGGGGACTCACAAAACCTGAAGACAGGAGGTGAACTGTTACACATTTGCAGAGGAGGTGCTACTCAGGCTAATGCCAGAGGAGGTGCTACTCATGCTAATGCCAGAGAGCTTGTAAACTCAGAATGCAACAGATGACACTTCCCCATTCGGAAGGGGGGGAGGGGGGACTTTTACCCTTTATACAGACCAGGGGTGCGTTTCCAGTACAACCACGAAGGCTAGCATTGAACTTACATTGTTTTATGCATCGTTGAACTACCAAACATCCGAAGCCTTCATTGTTGAACGGGAAACGCACCACAAAGGCGTTCCATTGAAATGTGTTTCAATGCTCCATTGCTTCATCTTGTTATTATTCAAGTATCTTTGCTAATGCTAATGCTAATGCCGTCAAGATTACTTACTGGGTTTACGAATGCATGAGCTACACATGCATACCACCATTACCATCACCACAACCATCACCAATCGCACCACCACCTGTTCAATAATGTGTAAATTACTGTACTGGAGAAATTGATGTATGCCATGCAGATTAAATGTGGCCTTGTAGTGAACCACACTTATTCTATACTATTATTCAATCATTGTCAGACTCAGAATACTTAGTACACTGATGGTTAAGCATTTTAGCTTGTTAAACAATGACACAATGTTTTGTGACCAAAGTCTCCTCTATTTCATCCTGTCTTGTTCTCGCTAAGAAAACTCCAGCCAATTGCAACCCTGTAGGGTCAACCACACGTGTTCTTGTTGTTGGTTGAGGCTGCTAATTCAGCGGTCAAAGTTCACCTGTTTTGAACTCTAGATGAAGGGAAGATGTGATTTGCTTCGCCACAGGAAGCAAAGGTTTTACTCGCTCAATCGCTCGCATAGAATGGAAGTGACGAGAGGCGAATTGACATACATTTCTTTGCTATTGAGATTAAGACTAAGCATCCATCCATCCATCCATCCATCCTCTCCCGCTTATCCGGAGTCGGGTCGCGGGGGCAGCAGCTTCAGCAAGGGAC
>JAODUH010003269.1:0-37132 GCA_027564835.1 Typhlichthys subterraneus
CTCTCACTCTCCCTCCCTCTCTCTCTCTCTCCCTCTCTCTCCCTCTCTCTCTCCCTCTCTCTCACTCCCTCTCTCTCTCTCTCTCTCTCTTCCTCGTTCTCTCTGCTCTGTGCTTCAACCAATTGCAGTGGCTCCCCCTCCCCCTCACAAGTGACGGCTCTCCAGGCCAGACATGACACCACCTGCAGTTGCAACCCCACCCCCCGCTTCCTCCCTCCCCACCCCTCCCCATTCATCACTTTCTACTTACACCTTGATGAATGCTAATGTGGTATCCAAGGCTTGTACACTGGCGGAGACCTACACAGCGGTGGCTGATATGAAAGTGGTTGGTGGGGGGAGGGGGGGGGGGGAGTGGGGTTAGTGGGCATAGATTTGTCCAGCCATAAGGGGCTTCTCTCTCTCTCCTCCAGCCCCTGCTACGGTACCTTCCTATGGGGCGATCGAGGGTGTAATGACGCTAAAACCCTTTATTTCCTGAGGAATACAATCTCCCTGATACAATCTGTTTCTTATGACTATGTTGATGCATGGTCCTTGAAGTCAGAAGCCTCCGAAGGTGCCGAGGTGCAGTACATCACCCGACGACGCGCCGCGCCGGAAGAAAACATCATTAGCGCATCACGGGATCACGGACCAGGCAGGCCGAGGCCTGGCGCTAATGACTCATTGTGTATGGGCGCAGCTATGTGTGTGGCTATTCTGTCCGCGAAGAATGATGAGCTGTGGCTGCGGGAAGAGTGTGTCTGCATCTAGAGGACTGACGAGGGCGGGAATGCGGGCAAGGCACGACGGATATGCTCTGATCAAAGGGACGGGACTTTGATGAATGCTGCTCATTAGGTACACCCGAGTGGGTGACCGGAGAGGACGTGAGAGAGAGCCTATATATTAAAGTGTAAGATAAATGACATTATACTGAGGTACGAGCTATACTATGCAAGCATCCCACTCCTGTTGTTACACGTCCAGTCAATTCCCAGAGTAGCCACTGGGGGGAGGCAGTCCTCTTGTGCGTAAAGGCATCTCGTCCTTCATCCAATGTTTAATTTACACTATAGTGTGCATATCCCTCTAAAACGCAGACAAATACAGTACACACACACACACACACACACACATGCAAGCACATACACACACACACACGCGCGCCCCCCCCCTTGGCCTGTAGCATTTTCAGTGTTAATCTAAACTAAATGGGCAGTTTGTCAGTGGAGAGTATAACAAGTTAATTGTAGGACATGAATCATCTGCGGCTGTTAGAAAACACACCAGCGTCGTGGGCACGCCCAGCCGTCCTGTCAGAGCACATGACTGATGGTTTAATGGATAAACGATGACACAGTCAGAACCCTGAGTGACAGATGAACTGATCTTACACTCATTAAATGTCTGCGTCGGAATTACAAGACTGAACGCAGCATCCTCTGCCTGCGAATGCCAAAAGCAAGAGTCTAACTGTACTCATGAGTCCGCCCACATGCAATGTGCACAGCATGCTCATATCGCCTCTTTTTATGGAAACTCATGCTGCAATTAATTACCGGGGTCCAAGAGCTGATTTGCTATGACTGTGGAGAATGCCAAGTGGGAAGCGATCTCCTATAGGTTTGCAGCACGTGTTCAATTTGATTTGGTATGCTGTTCCTCTCCATCTTTGCTGAAGTACCACATGTCACATGCAGTTCTGATATACCCGAGATTCAATTCCAGAGATATGAATACCCTTTTCAGGAATAGCCCGTTCCTGGGTTATGAAATGGTGAGATTGCCGCAAATGGATCATCTGTAGTCGTTACTTTCTTTTTTTTTTTTTTTTTGACTGTAGGATTTACTGTACTTTATTAAACGCTTTTTTCGGAAGCAGAGGATCACTGGAACGTTATATCTAGAAATATTTTTTTTTTTAGTCGTTACTTTCAAATACAGCGTTGAGTCTGGCCTCTCCCATGCAAACAATTTGATTAAGCTACACTGCTCCTTGTGATCATGAGAAACCGGCTTTTACCTTTGACAGATGTTCACTAGGAAAATATTTCAAATTTGTGCACACAGAAACACAGATTTCTAGCCAGACCCAAACTTTGTTAATCAGGTCTGGACATGCTCCATTTCGTGAATTTTTGCAGTCACTGCATCCTAATGAGTGTAGTGAGAGTTCATTTTGAAACTATTGGAGCAGCCTTTAACCGTTGCTACAACTAGCTCTATACCACCATTTCGAAACACATGCTTGACTTCATTGTCACTACATTAAGCAATCCCCACTGGTCACCGATTGGTCCAGCATCCAGAAAGGCTGTGCAAATGATAACGCTAACAGGGTTTCCAGACAATAACCTCAGCGAACATTAAGCTGAGAGCAATAGGCTTATTTTGGGTCGTTGATATAAGTTGCACCTGATTGCATTGAAGCTACATGGCAGACTGGCAGCCCCTGTTGTCATTAGATGGAACTGTTTGAAAACCCTCATGCTTTGCCAATTTACAGCAGACCTTTCACTGTACAGCAGTTGCAAGAATTACCTTAAACCTAGCAGTGCGTCTGTTGCCGTACAGTTGCATCTCAATAAATTAGAATATTGTGGAAAAGTTAAATAATTCCAAAATGAAATTGACAAAGTGAAACTCAAACAGTATATCGTATTGTAAAGAGGAAGATGAGAGACACAAGACTTTGTTGAAAGCTGCTGTCGAAGCAACCTGGGCTTTCACACCTCAGCAGTGCCACAGGTAGATCCACTCCATGTCACGCCGCATAGATGCAGTAAGACATGCAAAAGTACTGAGTGTTTGTACATGAACATACTTTTGAAAAGGCTGACATAAAATTAATTTTTATGTATGTCATATTCAAATAACCTGAGATACTGAATTTGAGGTTTTCATGAGCTATAAACCGTAAATATCAAGATTAAAACAAAAACAGACTTGAACTTTTTAATCTTGTGTGAAATAATTCCACGATATGAGTTTCACTTTGTCAATTGAATTATTGAAATTACTTAACTTTTCCACAATATTCAAATTTAGATACACCTGTAATACATAAACTACATCACTTCATTACACCAGCAAATTCCCCCACTACTGCACAATTCCAAAGCTGTGGTCAAATAGACTTTTTTGCTTAGGAAGGTTCCTAGCTGAGTGAAATATATCTAAATGGTAGCCATGATAAGAGATGTTTGAATTCTCAAAATAGTAAGGAAAGTTTTTTTTTTCTGGTCTCCTAGATGTTAAACATGAGGTTTTATAAAGTAATGTTTTTCACCGGTTTGTCCACATTTATAAAGCCTCCATAAAACAACATGGTAAGAATACACATGGTGTAGCGTAGTATCTAAGACACGCTTTAATGCATTCTCCTTCACGCCTTCCCTTGACCCCATGACATGGACTAGGAGGTGACCCCATGACATGAGGTGACCTCATGACATGAGGTGACCCCATGACATGGACTAGGAGGTGACCTCATGACGAGGTGACCCCATGACATGGACTAGGAGGTGACCTCATGACATGAGGTGACCCCATGACATGGACTAGGAGGTGACCTCATGACATGAGGTGACCTCATGACAAGGACTAGGAGGCAAGAAAAATACAACTCTCTGATCACAGGCAAAGGGGTCTTATATTATTGCATATGTTTCAAAGTAGCTTGGGAAGGCCAATACGGCAGCATATTTATCTAATGCAACGTTAACAGTATATTGACACTAATTTACAGAAGTTGATTGCCTTAGCGTTTTCAACGCATATAGGCCTAGTTTATTCAAAAAATTGCAATGTTGAACAAACAACGTGACAAGCCATTAACTCCCTTGCCACTGCTCCTAAATTACGTATCAATTATGTGATAATGAGTCATTAGCCCCAAACGCGTCTTGAGCTGCAGGAACTGACATGGAGAGAGCGAGGGCAACAGAGCTGTGACAAGCAATGATCATGTGTCATACATGATTATTAAAGAGCATCACGGGTTAGCTCATGCTAATATTAGTATAGACGGTTTACACCATTCACAATTTTCTTAAATCCGGGTATACTTCCTGAATACTTTTTTGTATAAAAGAATGAATGGAACGCATGGTTGGTGCATACCTTTACGTAGAGAGGGCCAGAAGTGTTGGACTACACATAGTCAAGAGGGAGAGGAAGAGTGGTCAGAAGATAACTTGTTCTGCGAGTGTAATTTACACTACAAAGGCTCCAAATTGCTTTGCAGACCAATTCTTTTAAATATAACAAAAACGAAGGTCTAGCCGGAAAGCATAGCTCAATGTACTTCTCCACTATTCTTCATCTTCACAATTAAAGGCCGGTGTTTTCCTCCTCTTTCTTCTTAAAGGGCACCACTCGAGTGATAAACTAAATTCACACAGCGGCTTTGAAAGCCGCTGAAGAGGTTTGGGGAGGAAGGGGTCATGGAGCGGAGGGTCGTAAACCATTCACGGAAGAAATAACTACATGTAGATGTGAGATGGGAAATGGTCAGATACAGATAATAGAAGGTTTGAGAATAGAGTGTGAGAGAGAGAAACCGTTTCAATACAGTCTGAAGGATGCGCTCTAATAATCAGCACACAAATTTAAGCTCTTCACAGAGCAAACTAAGAGAGCTGGATGCGCTTTGAACAGAAGCTA
Source organism: Typhlichthys subterraneus (assembly GCA_027564835.1). NCBI lineage: Eukaryota > Metazoa > Chordata > Actinopteri > Percopsiformes > Amblyopsidae > Typhlichthys > Typhlichthys subterraneus. The sequence continues at coordinate 4,651 of JAODUH010003269.1, forward strand.
ATCCTCGGATGGCTTTTGGTTCCGCTCAAAAGGTAAAGTGACGTCAGAAATAGGTAGAGAATAGACAGCTATTATATCTATTAACCTCTGAGATGGGCTTCTTTTCCATATACATTTTCTTGAATGTGATTCTTAAAGCTTTCGATCTGACTCCCAAAAAGTTTATTGTATAATTTAACTACAACTTCAACTCTCAGTGTTCAGTTTGGGTTGAGATCTGGTAACATACAGTATCTAATCCTCACTAATACATTAATTATAGATTCAAATGAAATCCCATCCTGTGAAACAGATTTGTTAATGTCTACACTTCACAGTTGTGTCTGGGGGAAATGTTTTATGCATGATACTGAGAGGCAAATTTCCCATTTCTCAAATATCACAAACCAATCTCCGCTTTTCTTTAGGGTGACTTCAGAAGATTTAGAAGATTGTATGTCTTTACCATAGCACACAAAAAAACCTGAACCCAGTCCAATCTTGTTGAAGGGTGGTCCCCTTGCTCATAACACCCTGAGACTGTAAGCGCACAAAGAAAACCTTAGCAAGCTGAGACTGTGAAAAAAACAACAAGCCTGTCAGTCAGCATTAAAACTCTAAGTCTTCGAGGCATGGCGTCTCATTAAGTAGGCATCCTGAGATGCTTATCCAGGATTAAAGATAAATATACAAGTCTGAATGACAGTTAGCAATGTAAGTGTAATGCTAACTGATACCAGATGAGTATAGATATTCCCTTTCAGTCCTGGGCCTAATTCTCTGTTGTACAGTTCAAAGATAGCAGAGCTGCTGGCATTGTGTCTGCGCACATTCACTGGACCGTAATTCCATATTGAGGAGTGATCCACTGGCTGTGGCAGCCGTACAGAGCACTCTCCTCCTTTACTCAACCAAGCCTGAATGAGTTGCATGGACGGCTTCTACTAGGCTCTCCCTTCTTCCTTCTGCGGGGTCAATGAGAGGTGAAAGGGAAAAAAAAAACAGCAGCGATGGAGCAATAAAGTGGCAGAATATCATCCGTGTGCACCTCAAAGTCAAGCTCCAGGTACGGACCGACGGTTGCAGGAGGAAGCTGAGGGGAATTTCCATTAGCTGCTCACTGATGAGAAAAAGACACAGGGGCCGCTTGCACATGCTAAACACAAACCCTAACAGCTCCTGCTGTAGCACACACCTGCACATATTCATTCCTAGTGCTACGGTGCGCTGATGGATTCATCCTGCATGCATCCTTCTTAATTCTGACTGTCAGAACAGGAGATACTTGTGGCGGGGCAAACGCCCCACATCAGCGCTCCTGTTGTAATTGCCTGTGATTCTTGGGACATGCCGCACTCAGATGGCGGGCTAAATTGCAGCAGGGCGCATTACCTCCAAAAGGTGCCTCGCTAGCTCTTACACGCTGCTATTAGCAGTGGAGTGAGCCCGATGATAATGTGGGGGCCCTGGGGAGCTAAGCAGGAGAAAGGGGGAGGTGCTGTAATGGTGGCAGTCACTCCATTTGGGTGTGCTTCTGCTCAGCTGAGCTGGCTTAATGTAAAACACCGGTCACATGGACCTATCTATGTCTGTAACTGCCCCAGTCATCATGCCATACACACTGCTGGATAAATAAAGACTATGCTAATCTTGCTGCTAATGCTGCATTCACTAACATCATTAACATTCAATAACTAATATAGCATTTCTGGTATAAATGAGGAAAGTTATATAGCAATTTCTCCAAAAAACATTTCCCGCGTTTCTATTTCTCATTCACTCCCAAAGCCTACCAAACATGTATAAATGCTAATTTATATATGAACAAAGACCCCAGTAAGTGCTCTTCTGAATTTGTTTTGAGAATCTAAAGGCTAAAACAACCTGATGTGTGCTGAAGGCCAACCCTGGCTGGTGTCTCAGAGGCCTGCCTTAGCAGTGAATGAAACACCTGCGGCGCCCACTTCCCCGTCTTATCTCCATTATCCAGATACCTGCCATAACAAACAAACGATAATCCTCTTAGCGATGTAGCAAAACACTGGGCTCACTTGGCCCGGATCAACATGAACTCTTACCTGAGTCAAGAACTCCAGTACATTTTCATACAGTAATTATCTGTGTGCCACTGATACAAAGGAATTGGACAGAACACAGGTATACTCTGGAATCAAATTTCAAGCCATTACAGGGAATGAGGTTTTGAAAATGTGTATATATATTTTCATTTAAGACTTGCTTACAATAAATTAGCAGTTCATTTCACGGTGTGAACAACAGTTTCTTCACTAAGTGCTGGAACAGAGCCCCAGACCTTGCGTGCGTTTGTGGTTTGCATGCGTGGCTGTGTGTATGTTGCACGCGCGCACGTGTGTATGCATGTGTGCATGCCTGAGTGTTCGTAGCACACTAATGACCTTGAGTGCCTCCTGCTTGGCTGCTACTGTCATCAGGCTGGCAAAGGCTTTGATTAGGAGTAATTAATGCTCTCACATCTGGTAGGCGTCCCTTCGCTCCCATGTATCCCATTTGAAATCCGCGTGCTCTCTTTATAGCTTCTTCTCCTCTTCTCCCCTCTCTTTTAATTTCTCTATCTGTCTCTCTTTCCCCAAGCAAATGGCGCACCATCGATTATCTGACAGGAGGCCTGCTTCTGGTTTGTTGGAGATACTCTTCGCACCACTTTCAGCTGAACTTTCACTTTTTTTTTTTCCCGGAGGTTTGCGCGTCAGTGTTGATACTGGAGAGCCTCTGTCACCGTCAACTTCGTTTTCACCGCTCTTTTGATTTCACGCTATCCCCGCTCCGTTTCAGTGTTGCGCCAGATGAAACGGCTGTTTCCTTGGAACTCGAGCAAAGGCAATCCCCCAGCAGTGATCCCTATCCAGCCTGGTCTCTCCTAGGAACTACACATGCTCACAGGAATAGAGGAAAATAAACAGTTGGCTTGAGGAAGGCTCCCTCCAATTACCGACGACAGATGTGTTGAGGAGGAGGGGACCTGTGTAGGAGGTAGATGTGCTCTAGCATGATTATATTTCAGACATTATGATAGATAGTTAAAGTGGTGGTGTGTAATCACAAAGGGTTTGGCTCCACCAAAAGCGTCTGCCCCATGTGCTGTGACCCATCGTATGCCTCAGAATTCAGACAGAATACCAGTGAAGCTTTTGCAGAATGCAATTCTGTTCAGCTGGTGATTTTATAGTGAGTGGATGCAACAGAGTTCATTCTGCTTAGCCCTACAATACAGTATAGAATCACCCATCTGAAAACTATGTTTTTCTTATTTTGAAATTAAGGATACTTAATGATAGGTTCTCAAGTACATTAAGTGGTTTTAACCGCAGAAGGCCTTAGGCAAGCATTTATTTCATACACTGCACAACGCTCTTCAAACAGAATGTGTGACATGCATCCGTCAACGTTTAATTTCTCCCCCAGGAGAAGATTCATATGAAACCAAATCCCACCGACCTTAGAACAAAGCTTCACAGGTCAGGTTAACCATGAGTGACCCAGAGCCATGGATTGTGTTGCCAGACAGCCAGCGGCCATGCTGTCAACACCAGCCCATTGACGGCTGCCCCTCCCTGGGTCTGTGCAAACCACCTGTCCGCCTATGATCCCCCAGGCCACACAGTCTCCATCGAGGAAGGCAGGAGAGAGAGAGAGAGAGAGAGAGAGAGAGAGAGAGAGAGAGAGAGAGATAGATGCATGCCGTAAAGAGGGCAATGTCCAGACATTATCAGTCCCAGCATGGAGCCCCATCTAAGCAGGGAGATGAATGGAGAGACAAGTTCTTTATCTACTGCCACCGCTGTTTAGCACTGTATGTCTCCCTGTCCAGTTTTATATTGGTGGGAGAATGTAATATCGCACAGTTAAACTCAACTGTGTTCTAATTGAGAATTGAAAAGGACAAGTATATTGCATCGCTGAGTTACTTCAATCTGGGGATTTGTAACTGTAATTTAGAGTCTGTTTGAAATGGCCGTTATATTTAAATTGTAGCAAAAATAATAAAGATGAAGTATTATGAGCACTTGTCCAGTATGCTCTCTCTGACAGTCAGCTTTCAGTGAGACAGAATCACAGCAGGAGAGGAGTAGAGTGAAAATAAAGCAGCCAAATGGGATGAGATTGTCTGGTGTGTGTGTGTGCGTGTGTGTGTGTGTGTGTGTACGCGCACGCACGCGCGTATTTATGCATGTGTGCTGTGAGTGTTTGTATGGATTTTGGTCAGCAGGGGGTCTGGGAAAAGTGTCTCTGTCTGTAGTTGCTTGGGGAGTGGGGGCTGGGCCAGTTGTTAGGGGGTGGTGTGCAGATAAACATTCGGCAGAGATGCAAACAGGTGAAAGGGCAGCAATGCACTAGCGCATGAATAAACATGGCCCCCCCCTTGTCTCACCGCAATTTACAACCAGCCAGCAAGTGGCCGAAGTAATTGTGACTCAAAAATGCCTCTCTGCTCTGAGGCACAGGATCAAACAGCAAATTGGGCTGCCACACCTGTGTGGTTACTACGGCTCGACCGGCAGGAGCGTGCTGTCCCATTGCTCTGTAAAAGGGAATCGCATACTCCGGCTTTCATCTATTAGGGCGTGTGCGTGCTGTGTTTGTGTGTGGAGAACACCCCTGTGTCTATGTCCACGTGCATGTGCTACTGGGATGTGCGGATTGGAGTAAATAGTACGATTATGCGCCTATTTGACTGTGTAACAATGAGGGGAATTCTGTGTTTCTACCACGCACTACCTACCTCCCCCCCCATATAGCAGCAATGAACTCTACCACATTACAATCCAGGCTTTGCCCAGCATGGCGAGGAGGCACCCAGTGTGTAGACAGCTCCGGGGCTCTTGGAGAGCCATGGAAGAGGCCTGCTCCTGCTGATAGGACCAGTCAGCTGGGACCCCAAGAGCCACTTTGTCTTTCATTCCCACTGACAGCTCTAAGAACCCTGGGTGCCCTGTTCCTTCACTCAAAATGTAATTAAAAATACAAATAAATGCCATGCATATCATATCATATCGTATTGTAATCTCACCAGCATTAGCTCTAGGGAGAAACTGATCCAATGACGTGAAGAGTTTAGAACATTCACACAAGGAGAGCCAGTATAGGACTACTATTCAATACACTGATAGAGTCTAATCTATTCTGTAGAATGAGAATAAATATATCAATATGGCAGTGAGCAATTACTGGTTCTGGGCTCTCTTTGGTCCGATCAAGAAATGAGCTTCCACAGCCATGGGAAATGAATTGAGGTTAAGTCATTTATATTGTTAAAACAAATTGAAGCTGAAAGCAGTCACACAAATCCTCACACCACTGGTACGGCACTCACACCATCACACGGGCTGAGCAGCAAAAAAGCTACTCTCCATTTCACTTTAGTTTCAGCAATCCTCTATTGCTGGGCCTTGATGGTGCTGTATATTTAATGGCCACTTAAATAGAATAAATAAACCTAGGAAATGTAAAACTAATCAAGGCTGTTCAATTATGCAGGAAGGTGCGCCGCTGCGTGCGTGGCATGAGCAACTGTGCGAATGGCAAAACAAAAAGACGGGTTGGTATTTCTTTTTTAATTCCCCGTCTGAGATTTATTTCACGATATAAAATGGGGGACAAAAAGGCGCAGGCACAGGGCGTCTGCTGCACGTGAGCCACACATACAGCCCCCGATGGTCCCCTATGGAGGCACAGATAAAACCAGATCACGCACAAGAAACGCAGCATTAGTCATGTGGGCTTCCAGCAACCCATGCAGTGCGCATTATAAACACCCTGCATTTATTTACTCAGTCACAAGCTCACGGTTAGCAGGGGCATGGCTCTACTCCAGAGTGTGAAGCGCTACGACATACCGCAATGTCCGCAATGTCTTCCTTTTAAGTTTCTTCTACAGTAGTTGATATTTTGATTAAACTTACTGTAATTTTTATTAGCCTCGTGACACCGTCCAGATATTGTGAGCTCCAATTTTATTTCGCCACAAGAATCAGTCACTGGAATGCCTCAATGCAAAATAATTTGTCGCTTGTTTAGAAAATTCACCAGCCAATCAACGGCTAACTTACGGTTTTCCAAAGAGTATGTCAGAGTATGTTGTATGTTTCGGCTTCCATCAGCGCTCTGGCTGATTGTAATACTACTGATACTTTTTGTAATACTGATTATGTGAGATAAAGGTACGTACGTAGGTAAATGTATCCTATCTGACATTACACAGTCCAAGGAAGCAACCAGATCGACAAGGCCTTTGAAAACTCCAGGATTGCTGGATGAGTCTGTCTCGTCATGACCTTTAAGTGCTAGCTCAGATGTCCTGCAAAATCTTAGACAATCGACCAACATGGAAAGAATGTGCCTATTCTTATCCACCTCTTTGTTGTGGTTTCGCACACCCACTCTAGCTCCCATTCAAGTTGTGCTGCAACGTTACCGCGGCCCATGCATCGCTATAGCGTCATCGCACGATTAAGATGAGATTTGCTGGCCTCGTGTTTCTTTGCATTCTCAGAATGTTGCTTCAGGTCACATACCCCCACACTGCTCCAAACATCCCCAAAAATACAACAATAGATTGAGTTTATAGTTCAAGTTTTCAAGTGGATGAACATTTGGTAGAGCAATGCCCTAGAGCCCAGAATATCCATATCCAATGCCAGGACTGCAGGTCCTGCTGGTTTAAATGTTGATAGGAAATTATTTAATCATCTCCAAGAGAATGTCTGTGCATATCTTAGACCAACAAAGATGGGAATAAGATTCTGGTCAGGGAGTCTAATTATGGAAATCCTGGGTGGAAATATCAAGCTAATCACTAGTAATTTCCATCTTCAAAAGGAACCGCACACTTATATCCATTTGATTAATCTGGAATGACATTAGCAGCTTATTAACAATCATGTATCAAAGCCAATCAGGCCTTTCACTGGTTACTGTAACAGATAAGAGTGAATGAGCTCTTAGTATGAATACTACACCTCTCTTCAGCTCTGTGTAGATGTGACATGAAATGACACGATGTTCAATGAAGTCGCCATGCAGCGTGAATTGTCTAGATTGGACCTTGCAATCACAATCAAACAAATTCAGCTAATCACCACCTTACTTGCGATGGCTTGCATTTTTGTCCTATTCCTGCAATATTTCCACAAAGAATGACGTTTTATGCAGAACAGCATAAAACAGAGAAAAAAACTGTCAATATACTGTAATGTTATCAAGAGCCAATTAGACTCTCAGGCCAATCATCATATTCACCTGATCACCTGTCTGCAATGTTTATTTAGTAATCACAATGTATTTTGTGGAGACATGATTCAAAACACAGTAGCCTACTGCACATCTCATATACCGACCACAATATATAGATATTATGACATCATTCCGCTGACAACAGATTTTAACATATTATTTTATGGTGGAGCTCTCTAAAGTCAGTTGATAATGTCTAGAGGTAGCTTAAGAAAGAATATTAAACTACTCAGATACACACGCACACACACGCACACACACACACACACACACACACATACACAGATTCCCATATAGCACAACACAACAAAGTTACTTAAATACACACACTCACGTCTGCTATAACACAGTCATTCACACCACTTTCCAACCAGCGCTTACAGGCAATGAAAGTCACAGTCTGGGGGGACAGAAAAGTAATAGGATTGCTCAATTAGGTGCCAAATGGCTTTCCAGGGGCCAGTATTTCATCTCCTATGCCACTGCAAGCAAAGCAGATAGAGAAGCATAGGCTTCAGAAAGGTGAACGGAGACATAAGTTGCATATTAAAGTGATTTTATTGCCACCAAAACACACAGGCCTGATACACACTATAGCACAGGGACTCTCAAGGTCTGTCAGAGGAATTGCCTTGATATCAAGTATGCTGATGGTGAAGAATGTTTTAGGAGGCATTGTTTGGTGATATATACTAATCGAGTTTAAGAAAAACAAAACACAAATAATGAATTAATGCGTAATAAATTACTAAATATATTGATACAACCTGCTGCTATCAAATACAGTTTACTGCAATTTACAAAATATATGCTTCCGATATTGCAGAAAAGTACAGACATAAACAGCGCTAACTGCTTTGCATGCTTTCATACGTCAGGGACAATTGCTTTTGTGTGTGTTTACTGGACTTCCCGGCAATGGGAAGTCCAAGGAGAAAGTCATATTTCCAGTATTGAGCCTCTTACACTGACCACAAGACAATTATAACCCTCATGGAAAGATTGAGATCTGAATCAGGTTGCGGGAGAGACTCAGAGATTAAGTTCCACCTCCGTAGATTATCTATCATACTAGACTGTGTACGAAATTATACCAGGCCTGTACAACACCACAAATACTAATGTAGAATAATATTCATTACAAACATTTGTAAATTGTTACTAATAAATAACAATAAATCAATCAGTTAAGTGGAACCATGGTAAAATACTATTTTTTAAAACATACAGACAAAATAACGCATACACAAAATAAATCCGAACACACAATATGTGACATACAGTAGCATCTATGCCTTGGTTGCCTAGGCAAATCTAGATCAATGTGTTGCCATAGTCACCTCGTCATCTACAGTACAGTAGGATTCTGTGACTCCAGGGTGCATGGGGGATTTCGATCTCCTGTTTTATTTACCATATTAGTAATTCAGCGTGGCCTTGTTATCCAGGCCCTGGGCATGGCTTTCTTCTGTTGCGAGGCGCCGCCCAGAATTGTGTTCAACAGACCCGGGGTCTGCGAGTGCTGAAATCCCTGACCAGAGCAAAAATGGAAATATCAATAAAATCAGAGCTGGGATGATCTTTGCTTGTGGCAAAACTGCGCTAGGCTGCTTCGGATTGTAATTACATTCCCCTGAATAATTGAAACCTCTGTCCTCTGGCTATAAGTTAATTTAACCGCATGTTCAATATTACATTATTTTATATATACTGTATATCACATATTTCAGATGCCGAGTAAAAACTGACAGTTGTTTTCCCAGCAGGAGCGGTGAAACCGACTACTTGGCAAAGGACAAAAAGTACAGGACAAAAGAGATGGCAATATACAAGATAATTATGTGGTCAGTCCACAGACCTCTTTACTCCTGACTGTCACAAAGCATGCCTTCAATAGACCATATTAACCACGGAGCATCTCATATTAGCTGACCCCATAACAGTGAGGCATGGACTGCGAAGGTTGAGAGTTATCTGGGGATAGGGGGTTGGGTCTGTTAGTAACTCTGGATTCATAAATTGCCGCCGGGGGTTTATGACAGTAGAAGAGCAGGTCTTGTCGGTTCATTATCACTGCAGTATAGTCCTCTGTTTTCATGATGGCTGCTCCAGCCAGAAAGATTTATCTTCAGCACTGTGGATGTGTGTATGTCACCCTAATGTCAACACGCCCGGCGTAGAATAGCCAAAGACAATGGAGTCATTCTATCCCCAAGCTTATCAAGCTTCTGGTAAATAATACACTTTAGAAGCATAAAACTGAATTCACTCAGATCAGTTGCAACCCCACTGAGTAAGAATGACCTTGGTGTATTCAACGACGTGGAGGTAAAGTCGTCATTGCTTGTTGATTTTCTATCCCCATCCACAATGCTGACAGTGAATTTAATGTGTTCGTATCAGATGCTGACCTTTCATTCCAGTAGAAGTGTCTCTTATCTGCCCTCTGCTTAATTAGCTTTCACGAGGCTATAAATATGCTGGCATCATTATTGTCTTGTTATCACACACACACCAAGGGGTTAATATTTGTCACAGTTCTCATTGCCTTCAAATGCTCAATACGCAATACAATCGACTTGCTGGGATAGAGAACCGGGCGGTTTCTTAGGATATAAATGACTTGTTAGGTAAGTTACAGTATAAGCATCACCACACAGGATTCATCACAAACAGGGAAAACATTCTGATGTCACCCAGGGAATCAGGGACGGGTTATTAAGATGGGTTCTCACGAATTAAGATCTAGTTCTGCTCTGTTTAGCCAGTGGATGCACCAAAATACAGTACTGCATTATCTCATCACTGTAAGGAACACACACACACACACATACACCCACATTCACACACAACACACGCTGGCACGCACGCATGCACACACACACACACACACACATTCACATGTCCAATAAGCATCCGTCTCTTAAAGTTAACCAATGAAATTGTGTTTGGCAAAGTTTTAAAATACACTATTGCTTATGGTGATTAATGGAGTGGGCTGTCGTTGGGGGGGAGGGGTGGTGGTCTCCATATGGAGACATAAAACTGTAGCTCTTGAAGCATCTAGCTCATTTATGGCAGTAAATCTGATTAAGCATGGGAAAGCAACGATGGAGGCAGCCGTCCTCACCCACACAAGCGTTTGTCAGTCCCCCCCCCCCGCCCACATATTACTGAGGAATCTGCATTGTCTCTAATCAAGTGTGTTTACTGTGTGTGTGTGCACGTATGTCAAGACATACGTTCCAGCTCAAACGCAAAGATGGCAGGTCCCTTTATGACGGAAATGCTTCTACTTACGCTCTGATTAACGACCTTGAAGGAAATATGCATATGAAGGACACACTGCATAGCTTTATTATACAAAAGAACAGGTTATAACACTGCTACAACATGGAACTACTGTAGCATAAGTAAACAATTACTTATAATCAACACAGTACAGGGATTTATAATTAAATTAATGCATCTACTATTTTTTTTTTTTTTTTTTTTTTTTTTTGTGCTGTTGTCTGTATGAATTGCTCACCAGCAAATTAAATTATCTGGAACAATAATTCAACAGAGGAAAAAAAAAGAAAAAGAGTTGCCTCGGGACCATCTTAATGAGCTGACAGTTGATTTACAGTGTGAATGTACTGTAATTCTAAGTCTTCGATTATATCGCGCTCAGCATTTCTAAAGGAGCATCCACCTCGCATACAGGACGTACGCACTGCGCCCGATGGGTTTGACCTCGGCTAACACTCTAAGTCTCACAGACATATGGCCTTTTCAATCACCTAAATGAACCTATTCCATTCTGTGACCCGGGGTTCAAAGGAAAGGATGATTGCTGTTTTAAATATGAGTCATTATATACAGAGAACTAGCATGACTCTGACGGTCACCCAGAGAAGTGATTGATTTTTACAGTCCCATTAGTCACTGGGCTGGGTGGCTTCACACGGCGATGTAGGGACAGGTGCTAGGACAGGTTGGGGAGAGATACAGCCCTTACTTGCCTCCGAGCACACTGATTGGTCAGCTCCCATCCTGGATCTCCATGTAGTCAGACAAGAGGACATGGATGCTTTAAGGCATCGGGGTGACCCACTTTCACAGCGAGGTACACCCAGATATGTCAGCAGCAACGTAGCCCAGCAGTTGGTCCTTCCTTATAGAAAAAAGGGACGGATCTACGTGGTCAACTTTCAGGGGCAACAAAGTCGCACTGCAGCTGTAGCCTTCAGCAGCAGAGCCCGCATGTAAACAAGTGACGACAACAACAGAAATAAACCAGCTCTGGATCCCTTGGGTTTTCTCACACACATACACAGTATACACACGTGTCTCCTCCTCACTGCAAATGCACTAGTATGAGCAAGCTCCGTTATTTAGGCCAACGACGCCTTTGGATCCGTAAGGCACCTGCTGGTCACAGCAATGTGTGCAACTATGTTTTTGCGCAACGTATTAGAAATATGGAACTCATACATATTTCAGTTATCAATAATTCCTGTGTGCTAAGGTGGCTATTTTATGATTCATACCAGAGTTGGGGGAGGGGGGAGGGGGATGAAGGGGTGGGGGGGATAAAAGGCATCGTGCTCATGCACGCTCGCCTACACTTCTCCACGGATGTTTTTTTTCCTTTGCCGATCTGCGGATGGGCCACAAAGCCCTAAGATAAAAACCGAGAGGACAGAGAAGAATAGGGATTACCTCCTTCAGGCGACCTTCCAGAGAGAGAGAGAGAGAGAGAGAGAGAGAGAGAGAGAGAGAGAGAGAGAGAGAGAGAGACAGAGCGAGAGAGATATAATGAGAGCGAGAGATAGATATAGAGAGAGCGAGAGAGGTAAATGGAAAGAAAGAGGAATCTGACAGAGTAAGACACATAATCCCACCCGCTCTTATTGTAAGCAATACTCCTTGAATACTACTCATGGATGTTGATGACAACAGCACGCACTCATATCGAAGTATAACTGTTATCTGTACATGGACACCGTAGGAACGGATTCGTCCGCGTTTAATCAGCGCATGATTGGAGATATCACACTCCTAAAAGTTCTGGGAGATGAGGTCGGTAATCGTCAGATGTGGCGATACGAGTGGAGTGTATTGCACAAAGAAATGCAGGGTTCCACCAGGAAAAGCCATTACACGATGGTGTCTCACACACACACACACGCACACACAAGTTGATACATACATAAAATACAACATGTCCACACTATGAATCCAAGTGACTTACACATTTGCATATACACACGCCTTTTTCTTTCCAGGAGGAAGAAATATGAGTACCGGCAGGGTGCATTACACATTACAGAGGGATTTGAATTCTCTCAGAAAGCGTCGTCTTCATTATCTGAGCCGAGCACTTCTGGCCTCCAACTCTCAGCTCAATAAATATGGATATGAGCGGAGATTTATTGACAAAAGTCATTGAATGAAACAGAGGTGCCGCAAATTGGCTCTGAAATATTGCCCCTCAGATGAGCCGTGACGCTCTATTGCGGACGACGCAATCAAATGATTTGTTCTGCCAAAACAGCTCTATAGCTTAATTGACCTGCTAATGCCGCCTTTATTACCTGGCTTTGTCTAAGGCCTGCTCCCTCTATGAAGAGCCACAGTCTGCGCTCTAAAAAGGAATTAACTAATCCTTTGCCGAGTCAAAACTATTTTGGGAGTCTATAAAGAAGTCTCCTTCATTGTCCACGTGGATTTATACACATTATTCAGGTGGAAGGGGAGATAATGTATGATTGTGTGTACCCTTGCAGCAGCTCGGTTAACTGAGTAGAACCACAGCCGTGGCTTTTTCAACCCGACCTCGACCCAGTAGAGCACGTCTCATTCATCAGGCCCTCGGATGGCTACATTAATGCCCGCCATCGCGCAGGGTTTAAGATTAAAGCACGGTCGCCCCCACTGAGCGACTAGAAGTGGACTTTTAACCTGACAAGAGCACGCCCATCCATCACCAGAGCCGGCCGAGATCTAGGCTGGCGGTTAGCGCACCATCGCAGAGACCCGGTCCGCACAACAGCTGCACCGCATAAATCTTTGTGGCTGACAACAGCCCCTAAGATTCCTCTCATGGGTTTGAATGCAAACTGCACAGCATGGCTCCAGATGCAAGCAGATACCGACACACACAATTATTCCCATACCTCTATTGCTGGAGAAATACCTAAGGCTGAAACGCTGCAGTTAAGTAAATTATAGCTCCTATGGGATTTTTTCTTCTTTTTTTTGTTGTGTTGCCCTGACAACATCTATTGCTATTCATCTATTGCTTCATTCTGTCCCATTGTCCACTGATCTCCACAATGTCTCTTCTCAGATAACAGTCTTCCATGCTTGGCATCCTTCAGCCCGAGGCATCACCTGTACAGTTCCCCAGGTTTGCTCCACTGACTACAGCCTCTTTGCCCACCTCTTCCCCCCCTTGCTGCCTGGAGGTCCCCATAATGCCCTCCTGTGTGCGTGTGACCTTCCGTAGCCTACAGCAGGTTATTCTTCCACAGGTCCTCATCAGCGCATCCCGCTTGCCTGAAGCCGCAGAGGAGTCTTTCATTAAGACTAGTGTCTGACCCGCAGCCCGTCGCTCCACTCAGACCTCTGAGGGCACTGCCAAATTGTTTCGGGATGGATGACCTGTCAGGACAGACCAGAGGAAATAAAAACATCCCCATCCATCACCCGGAAGTCCCAACACACACACACGCACACACACACACACAAACGTAAATACATTCGGAGAACAACCAGAGGTAAAGGTACATTAGCTAATGGTTCATGTCTGTGTACGTCTTACAGTGCCAGTCAACAATATGATGCCCAGACTGCTCCAGCAGACCCTAACGTTGGATATGTTGCATTGAGCAGCGCAAGCTTCTTTTGGCAGGGACATCCAATAACTCACCATGCCGCTGTGCCAAGGAACCACTAATCCTTGTTAAAAGACCATAATGAATTAGTTTGTTGACTGAACACTCATGTAATGCAAAAAAGGGATTTGTTGCAATTGGATTGTAGCTTGCAGTCATTCAATGCAGTCATTCTTGTGCGACTTTTCCACAAATTCATCTTACTGATTTTTCAATTAAAACAAATGTATCACGTCTATACTGTATTACTAAAAAACTTATGAGGGCTATGAAGAGATATGAAGAGCCAAAACATTGCTGCTGTATCTGCTTCAAGGGTTTTTAGTTTAGACTTTAGCTGTGAGTGTGTATGTGCGTGTGAATGTGTGTTGTGTCAGGATTAACCCGAAGGGGTTAATGGGGCTTGAATAAGGCATCTCTGCCTCATCCTTTCATCTACCAATTCTCTCTAAAGGCCATGTTCCACTATAACCCAGAGAATCTCCATAATTTATCAGTTTTTCAAAGTAAATTCCACCCCCAATGCAGAGCATTCCCTTGCCCGAACCATAGCAGTGTTCAGTGTACTGTAACACCAATATCCCTGCACTTGTCTTAGTGAACAAAATAAATCAAGATCATATATATGACCATTTGTTTGAAGTAACTATTTTAGAGGGATTCACAAACGTGAAATAGTGAACTCAATCTTAAACTAGCCTAAACTCTCACGTCTTTCTGTTGTCCCCAAATTGTTTTGTCTAAAGACCAACCCACCATGGCAGCCCAGGCCCGACCTTTAAAACGACTAGATATTACTGGAGCATCTAAGCATGTCAGTAGAGAGGGTGGGCATTCAGGGCAGGGGTGGAGAGAGAGAGAGAAAGTTGAGTGACGTTGGAGGGTGGGGACAGGTCATTGGGATGGGGGTCCCGGGTCAAGCAATACTGGGTTGCAAGACAACCCCTATATAATGTCTGTCCTGGTCCGTGATTATGTTGTCAAGACCGATTGCATGTGGAAGGGGGGGGTTTACAGAGGTGTTTACCGGCAGTGACTGAAATGTGGTAGAAAGGATTTGTCAAAGCAAAATGCAACATGTACCAGTGGTACTGCAGTCTCAGCCTCATCGGTCCATTAGCACTTCTCACAAAAACAACGTCTGACACATATACCCTTGTAAGCTCGACTGACTTTCCGAAAGTGAGGAAGTCGATGTTCATTGGCTGTTAGCTTTGTCACTCACAAAGTCTGCGTCCGTAATTCCGGACTGCACTAGGAACGCTAGTGCAGTCCATTATTTACTAATTTCAATTGTTACATGTATTTTAAGCAGTAATAAAAGCCTATTAGTCCTACCTGAAAACAGCCAGAGTTGTGTTGATAAGTTCCTCAACAAATTTAGTTTAGTCAGACTTTGTCATTGAATTATGTAGTTGGTCGACGTGCATGCCAATCAAAATACCTCTCCTGTCAAGTAGGCAGATCTTGACGCAGTCAGCCAGTGCTGTGTCCCAGACTTTACGTAGTTGAGGCTGGCTCTGCGAGACTAGAAGTACTGTAGAAGGTTCAGAATTGAAATCCACTTAACAAAATTACACCAGTCATGTGTAGTTACAAAAGCATTGTTTTGACTTGCAATGTAGAGACCTTTGCAAACTGGCTTGCATTAGTCTCTACCCCTCCCCCTATGAACAGTTCTATTTAAATAGTGAGCAGGGATGGAAATTAGAGATTCAGCAACTGATGAGTGGTTACCTACCTTTAATAGTGGCACCAAGAAAGTATTGTAAGTCCAGAATGTTGAAATCATGGAAACAGGCATGACTGAAAGAAGAACATTGCCTTAAGATTGTATTTACTAAAGGCGTCCTTGTGAAACATGAAACATTATTCTTGTTCACGTTGACAGATGGTGACATTTGACATGTTTCGGCTCAACCAATCATAATGGACAGGAGAAGAAAACCAAAGCCTTAGGTGATATACTGCACAGTACTGTTGATTCTTCTGTAAAATAGAAATACTGTACATGCAATCTGTCCACTTGTCAAGGGCCCTTGGTCCAGGCAAGCCAGTACAACACGGTCAGTTGGAAGGAGCTCAAGGCAAACAGTCATTGAGAGCGGCCATATTTATATAACTTTACAGCTTGATACAACAAAGTCTTTAAAACTAAAATGGTCTACTCCTGTAAAACCTGTGTTATGTGTTATGAATTATGAAACACAGCCAAAGCAACTCAGATTTGTTCCCATAATAAACGTTAAAAATATACATCAACACACACTTCACATATACAAAGGGAGTTAGGTTACTCATGATGGACAGGAATTGACTGCAATAAAATATGGCAGCGATCAAATGACTGAGAATGCATGTATTTTCATCTTGCGTCATTATGAAATCGGTCAACATGCCACGCTATCTCTTAACTGTGCCTGCAGGTCTAACCGTTTAGCAAGTATCACTATTTCACACCTGTAGCTCGTTCACATAGTGGAGCGTGCCTTAACTGCACAACTGCAAATGTCTCAGACATGAGTTGGGTTGCAGAAATCCCCATAGTATTTGGTAGCATAGTAGCAAAATTAAAAAAATAATTTAAATATGGTGTTATGTTCTGTTACAGGCTGTGGTTGTGCTGCAACACGTCACCGATTCACAAATCCAATTTTACTTTGTTACATGAGCTTTTTATATTGTTTTCTTAACAGGGGCTTGTGAGATGCCTGTCTCAAGGCAGGGAGGGTCCAAAAAAAGCACACGATATATATTAAGGACTGGCTATACGGTGGCACTGTCAGTTAGGCTAGAGTTTCTCCTGGAAATGAAGGGCAGTTTGAGGACAGCTAGTCCTCTGATGGAATACAGGCTATAAATACAGAGAGAGCAAACAGTAGCTCAGACCAAGTCCCTCGAGATGAACACTCTACACGTGTGAGCACTTAGAGAGGATAGAGGCAGGGTTGTCAGGCATCGAGGCCAGCAGAGGAACATCTAATCTGTTTACTTTGTGTATTCTGCACTTCTGTATTCAAGCACTCTGGAATGGTACGCAGTATAATGTCAAAAAGCCTTTGCATTAGGCAGGGGTGGCATTCTTACGATTCACGTCACGTTTTATACGACAACGCTAAGCACAGAACTGAGTTTCATTTACATACAACTTAGCATTACAGCGGTACACCAGAGTAAATGCGTGAACATTTAGAAAAATGGTCCAGTGCTGCCGATTCAATCCATCACACCTAATATGCATTTGATCTTGCAGGACTGGCCCAGGGGGATTAATGGCAACAGTTCAGGCACGCAGGTTCACACCAGATGCCTTAGAAATTACAATGAAGGCTGTCCACTGGTAGCATTTTAATGATCGTACATACTAAACACCCCAGGGGAAGGTGTGTAGGCCCGTGGACCGAGTGAGTAAAATGCCATGGGGATAGACGGGGTTTGAGCGCTGAATTGACTTTTCACAGCACATCCTTGGAGGTAATCAGTCATTTTGACTGGCAGTGTTTGCCTTCCCGTTCGCGCCTGTGTAGCAGGCGAGCATGCTCCACCAGCATGTTCCCTCCTGCCCAGGAATTATTTTGCGATCTCTCACTCCGCCGCCTCGCTGCCAACGGAGACAGTGCTGGGATAGCAACAAGCGCGCGTGTCCTCGTTTGCTACGGTGACGGGAGCACAGCCGAAACTTGATCCCCTCTGGCCCACGCTGGCTTCACAGACAGGCTTTACGCACACAAGCAGCCTTTGTCTTGACTTGACGCATAACACTTTACAGTATGTAATTTCACCTGCGTCCTGATTGGTTCAAGATAAAACGGTAATAGCAAACCTGAACACCAGCATCTGTTGGTATTGGAAAGTGAGAATGCAACTTGCTCCCTTCTGTGAACTTTATAATAATAATAATAAGAAGAATAACAATAATAAGAATAACAATAATAATAAAAAACTGTTTAAATAGAGGATCAGTTCTCAGGCACATAGCCCCTGCACTCTCTGTGACTTTCATCGCTAGCCATTACCCCCACCCACCCACCCATACGTGAGCTGTCACCAGACAATCAGTACTACTGGCGGGATGGGGTGGGGTGGGGGGGCGGTAAGGGGTCACGTACATCCACATACCATTGGTCCTTTGTGCCTCTGCTTCGATAATGACGTCCTAAAGAGAGAAATGATGGACATAAAAAAGACAGAGCGGCCATTTCCCATCGCCGCGCTGCTATATCAATAACACTGTAAAAACAGGACATTGCTTAAGCTGAGCGCAGGCATGGGTGGTGACGTGGGAATGGGATCGGGGAGTGGTAAAACAAAGGAGTAATGGAGTTGTGGAGTTCTTAATCGTCATTTTTTTTATGATTCAATCATCCTCCCCAACAGCCTGTTTATTGCCACTGCCCATTGACACTTTTACACAAGCTAACCCCAAACCCACAGGGAGCCCTTCATAGGTATTTCCATTATTAGACTCTTAAAATATATACTTATATATAAATTATAAAGATTATGGTCCCACAAAATCACACCCATTGATATATATGGCAAGATGGTTACCAAAAAATACAAAATAAAAAGGAAAAGAAAGTTGTCATCTTGCCACCTTGACTCTCTAACCCAGCCGACTTAAGCCCCCCTCGCCAGCCCCAGGAATACGGCCTGTCAATTAAAAAACACCATGGCGACAGGCCATTACAAAATCAACAGAACCACTTTATCCCTGCTGTGTCATTGGCTGATCTTGCCCAGCCTGGCCGGGTCCAGACAACTGATTGACATGACCAACACAATGGCGGCCCCCCATCACTTGAGGCAGCTCTCTCCACTCTGTCAAGGACAATTACAGGGCTACCGTACACAGCTGTCTGCGGCTACACTACATGTGTCCAATATAAACAAGGCCGGCACATGAAGAGGGCAGCAAGCTAGAATAGAAATACGGCGGTCCACCCAGCCACTCCCAGTGCTTTCAAAAACAAATGGAGCAGCTTAGCGTTTAATAATATAGTGTTTTTATAGCACACTTATACAATACCGTCGCATACCTGGAAGCCATTGTGAAGAAGGAACGATACATTGTCATATTATTAAGGCATGACATACTCAGCTGAGCTGGGTTTCTATATTGGATATTAGAGTTTTTTACACATCCAAAATATGCAGTATAATGTCTACAGAAATGACAAACAACTGCACAATGCACACAAAGATATGAACGAAGCATATGAATCACATGTATTTAGTTGTCCGGACAAACCACTGAATATTCATGGGACGAGATTATTGATGTTGCTTTGAACAACAAAGGCAAACAAAAGCATGTGTTCAGTGTGCTTACTGTCTGCTATCACTATCAGAGGAAGATAAGTAGCATAACCCCAGAGATAGAATATTTCCTGGCTAAATGGTCATAAACCTTGCATTGATTTTCAATTTGTATCACTTTTCTTTATGGCGACCTTCGCAATATATGATTTTGTTAGCAACTGTCTCATCCACTCAACTCTGAGATATAGAATGTATGTAGCAGCCTGCTCACTCTGCTATACTGAGCATTTAGTTTCATTCTCCTTCATGAAGGGCCGGTGACATTAGAAACATAGTAATTCTTTCTCGTTTTAAGATGATGGAATACATTATGGTAATTTCATATACCATAGTTTGAGCCAAATACAACACACTACTGTAGTTAAATTCAGTATAAAAAACTGTCAACCAAACACTCTCATTTATATTCTGTAAGTACAAGTAGAATGCATAAAATTACACTATTTTGATATAATAATAATATAACAATATCTATAATAATATATATGTTTATATACACACAAAACAACAGTTAAACTGTGACACCATACAGTAAGGGCAACAAGTTCACCTACGAGCTGTCAGGCTTTCTCTGTGCCTTTCACCTGTAGTATAGGCGATGCCAAATACATACCCACTGGGTGCACAGAAAACATGAGATGACTTGGATAAAACGTTGTGCCATGCAACGGATAATAACAGCCGTGAACGATAATTACAAATCTGCCAACTTGTTAAGTTGTCAGCGCCTGTGTCTCCTCTAACCTCGGGTCAGGTTCTGTCATACAGCCTTATTTTCTTCTCCCTCTGCAGTCAGTAGGGTTATCGCTCCTCAATGATAGGACTCTTTCACACAATGCCAGCTCTTCCCGCCCTTGCCTGCGCTCGGCAGCAACCCAGCTCACACCCAGTGCCCTGTAATCAACCAGGTCCCCCCTCAACATTTATGACCCAGTGAATCAAAAGCACAAACATATTTTACCCATAGGCCTCAGTGGGCCTGTTTGCAGCACCCTAGACAAGAACAGACACGACCCCCTTGCTAATAACAGCTGAGGCCAGCAGCGGTGATGGATATCTCCACCTAGCAGATCCACACTCTTACCCAATGCAATGACAGCAGTGGCAAATCCCCTCACAATGATCTCAATAACTGAGCGAATGCTTAGACTAAGGTGGCAGGAGGTTATGGTCCTGCTGATACTGTAAACCGTCCTCCAGCAATAGAGAGTTGATACAGTATGGCTGCCTTTGCTGTCAAGACTCTGCTTAGTACCTTACACTGAATGACACCCCCCTCCTCCCCAATCGATTCCCATCCTGTGTGTCCACGAGGGAGTTGCAACCACTTTTCCTATACCCTTCCCTGTTTGGTCACCGTTTATTTTTTCTCTCCCCTTTTCTTTTTCTTCCTGTCTGTCTTCCTCTGAAGTCTCGCTGGGTTCCTCCCATTAGCCACTCTGCCTGCCTCTCCCACGGGTTGTATTCTCCGCCGTTTAAATCACGCCGTGAGTGGGTGTAGCCCAGGGGGTCTTCAGGGACTGCAACAGCCGCATCCCCGCCGCAGACATCCTCCACGCGGAGAACGCCAATCAAAAGGCCCCGTGCAGAAACTCATTACCGTGGAATTCCTCAGCGGTGCTAAATTGTGATTGGAAGGAAATGTGAAATTCCTTATCAGGTCTTTTTTATGGGGCAAATAGACGCGGAGAGGTGCATGGCGCTTTTGCCAGATTGATCTGGGTTTCTGCTGATCCCAATATGTGACAAAGCTGCCGCTCTCCAGAGAAGACACAGCATCATACTGTGACTCTCACTGGGCTACAATATGGCAATGTTTACACTCGCTGCAAGCCATTCAACGCGCTTCCTGCTCAAATGTAATCATTGGAAATTTGATTTTGATCCCTATAGAGAATATATCGCCGAAGGAAATACAAATAAACAAGTTGAGCACATGTTGAATTTCCCAGCCACGGAGAAGTGATTACCAGCTAAATTCAGCCTTCTTTAATAATAATAATAATAACAACCATACATATTTTACACTTTATTTGTTGTATTAGTTTTGCATTTGTAAATTTGTAAGCATCATTTTTGAAGGCAAAACAAATGATAGCTGTCAAATGTGATAACTGGCCATTAACTGTGCTACTCATCTAAGGGCAGGGTCTTATAAACTTAGTTTGTGTGTGTGAGTGTGCGTGCGTGTGTGTCTGTGCACTGCGTGCTTAATTAGATACTCACAGTCACCAGTGGGCCATTATACACCCCCCTTTCTAAGCAGGGGCAGGTCACAGCGCTGCCATGTTGTCCTCTATAGAATCCTAATGAGGGCTGTCTAAACACAGAGCAGAGGAGGGTGTCAGTCAGGGCTACAGCACACCAGCCTTCATCGTCAGTCGCTCCTACCATCCTCCAGAACAAGTGCCCAGCTGGAGGTCATTTACTCTCCAGTGCTTATAATTATCTACAGGGTGCATGCTCCACTTTGAGGCAGCTGATCCTCCGTTTCTCATTTTCTTTACATTATTCAGTAGTTGAAGCCATTTCCTCTTCCTGTGACCCTTGTAAATCTTTTAACTGCTCGGCCTTTGACATCATGGCTCTTCAATTCCATTTCCAGGCAGCAGACCGTCATGACAGAGGTGAACACTCATTTTGGGGATGATGTGAGTTTTTTTTGTGAAATTTGTGGTCGATAACTAACAATATTGAGACAAAAACATGTGGTGCAAATAACGGAATAATGCTACAACTACAAGTGATATCAGCACAGAACAATGTTACATCTTATTGCCTAAAAATATGTACAGTTATCAAATTAAATCTGAAATAGGCGCACTGCGTTATTTCGTACTCTGCTAAATCCACAAGGGAAATCAACAGCGAGAAGATTAATCTGTCAATAATTGAGGACAATTTATCGCAAAATTATAGACATTTCCAAAGAACAAAATAATTTGTGACTGTCTTTCGCCAGCTATTTGTTATTGGCAGATGCTCTGCCTAATTGGACACAGCATCTAATCGATTCGATTTCAAGTAAATCGCCCATGAGTCATCATATAACAACAGTAAAAGCGGTCACAGATTTAGAGATGTGTCAATACACCAAGATTATATATTTACTGTATTCTCATTGACATCGATAGAAGCTCTGTTGATATAGGGTATTGACCTGTTTGTACCATGCGGAATATCAAATGCATTTCTCTGTCATGTGTCCAGTGCAACTACTATATGTATAGTTGCTGTTTGGCCACACGCACGAGCGCTAGATCAGTGTTGCCTGAGGAGGATACTGTGGGTTTCAGATTCAGGAAAAGTACAACCCTGGCAAACCGCTCATTTGAATCATCTTTACGGAATGGCTTGTCCCCAGGAGAGCATGCAGGGAATTCTCAGGTGTTGCTCCACTATCATTAGTGGTCAGTGTTTCTGGGAAGCCCACAGCTAGGATACACAGGGAGGTGGGGGGAAAGGGGTGTCTGTGCGCTGATGGACTGCTGTTTGGAATAGCTCATGCATTTTTTTTCTTCCCCTCTCCCCCCACCACTTGGGTAATAGCTGTGGGCCGCTATGTAATCATCGCTCTTTGTTCTGAGCTGCTACTTGGCTGTTGGGTTAGGGCTGAGGAGAGCGAAGCAGGCATGCCAGTGCCAAACCATATAGTCAGATTGAATGGAGTCCAAAGGAAAATAACTGGAAGCTGATTGTATATCAAAGCAGTGGACCAACCAGGGGGGAAAACACAGCCCAAACACAGCAGCCATTCCATTCTGTATATGTGCAAATTACTTTCTCTGGGTCTTTTAAACAACATGTTTGATGTTGAAGTAGGATGCACTGCAGAGGAGCACATGACCCAGAAAGAGTGGAATGAATACAACAGGTCATTAAAAATGGGAGAGGAGTGAGCATGTTGAGGCTTCTTGTAAAACTCCCGGCCAAAATATTATGATTATCAAGGAAAAAGCAAATAAACTGTATATTGAACAGGGGCATTGGGTTTAAAGAGCACTGTCTCTCTCTTACAGATGTACCGAGGTCCATGCGCTGCATACAAAATAGAGACGCTGCAATTTGCCTATGAATGTTAACTTTACCCAAAGTGCCTTCCACACTTTCACCCTATTTCTATTATAATGTAGCTGCTCAGTGAATGAAATGATGATTGGACAATAATTTTATTTGTGTGTCGAAAGGTCCTCCAGTCACATTAACTCACAAAATAGCTATGGAGCCCTTTTTATTAATACTATAAAAGACCTAAAGTCACTCAGATGGACCGTCTATTCACCTGCCTGCCTGAGTTGTCTTTGACAGCACAGCACAGTAGTTAGGAGCAACTATGAAGTGATAGCATCCTCAATGAGCCCCCAGACCCAGCCCAGATTTAAACTGATCTTCCGACACCAGTTCAGCATTGCATCCCAGCCAATGTCCGTCTAGTGTAGGACTGACGCAAAGCTCGATATATATTGCCATTATAATGTAGGTTTTATTTAGGAATGGTTAGTGAGGGCATGTGACTTCACTCCTAATGCTTCACTGAATCTGGGATCAGATACATGCACAGTTGCACACGGTCTACGCATCTAAGATATACGCCGTGAAGAAATTAATTTAAGGCTAGCCCTTTATTCTCTGTGCCCGCTCAACCTTGCCTACTTCAGAGCACACTTGCACATTAAGTAGACGATCTAACTAGACACAGAGAAACGTGCATTACAGGCACTGCCTGTGTGAATAGGTATATGTGGACAATGCATGAATACAAATTAAGTAACGTGGGCGTCTGTAAAAATACATAGTACACAGCCACAATGTGATAGCATGCTGTTCAACACATAGAAGTTTGCTTACTCCAGTCCTTACCCTACATAGTAACGTCTCATGTGACAAGCCACTGTGGATCAAGTCTACTTTTACTTAGAATGTAGGCTGAACGACTATGTACTGTACTGTATGAGATGAGTGTGGTGAGACTAGAGCAGAAAATGTAGAGGTGCTCTAGAGCAAATGTGTTCAATGTATATGTCCTGTAAGGATAAAACCTGACCTGACATGCCAGATGGAATGTTATTCACAAGTCCATCTGGGAAGCCATGCATCGAAACGCTTTGTAAAGGGCAGGCAATTTCAAAAAATACTTGCAGTTGATTAGATGATCAACTGCCTAAACCACACCTGTATAGCTATCAATACGATGCTAATTGGTAAGTTCAATTGCTACACATACATATTCGCAATGATTCCTAGGCTTTCCAGACGGAAATAAAAGCTGAAGCTTGCAAGATCCGGATAGCCTCACGAGGCTAAATAAAACCCCCATTAGGCATTTTTGTCTTCACCAGCAGGGGGAGGTAATTCCCCGAAAGATTTCCAAACAGTTGTTTTATTTATGATTTTGAACAAGCAGATGTCTGAGACCTAGTCCGAATGTGACGGTCATAAATTTGTCCAATATATAATGTTAAAAAGGTTAAACTAAAACAACAAAGCAGCTGCAAGTAATGCAGGGCTGTTAACAAGACACCAGCACTGGATGATATTATTAGCCTTAGACAACATTAGCCTTAAAAAAGAAGCTTTACATAACTGTATAAATCCAATGTAAAGAACAGTGGCCTATACAGTATCCACATAATACAGTATACTCGTTTCCCCAGTTATCCAAGCCAGTTTTCATTCGCACTTCATACCATTTTAGTAGCAAATTTAGCTCAGATCCTCCGTGGTGATAAATGTGTTTGGTGGTGTTTATGTTTTTAATTACTTATTTTAGGGTAATCAGCCAGCTTTGTAATTGTGTCTATTTCTAGTAGGGTGACTGTATGTTGTCTCTAGAGCAAATTAATATAGAATAGCAAATTAGCAGCACTGCCTCCGGCAATACACTCATCGGATATTATTTTAATTTAATTCCTGAAGAATGACGAAAAGTTCTATTTCATTTAGTAAATGTGTAGTAATTTGCTTTGGTATACTGGCATTGCTCAAGTAGAAATATGTCACCCCTCTCAAAACTTTTCCCCTTCATAACTGGTGGAGGAATTGGGAGCAAAAGTTAATTTCAACATAAAGCCACACATATATAAAAAGCAGAGTTCAATGTCTACAGTCAGTAGATCTATAGAACATTGGAGTAGCCTCTTTCTGACCCCAATATTCATGACCCTGTCCTTTTATTATAATGCTCATCAGTGGATGATGAAAAAGAAACGGTATTTATATTATTTGGGGCATAGACAAGAACGGGTCAAATTATGCTGCAGGAGGATAGTCAGTGATGGACGTTCGTCACAAAAAAACTGAAATATAAAGCCACAGAATACAGCCTACTCAAGTGGATACTTGAAAGGTTTTCAAAAACGTAGCTCAACTATGAATTATGCATCGCACATTCTGTGTATTCGTGCAGATGTTTTTCATTGCTCACTATGTAAACAAACGTGAAACATTCTCATCAACATTGGTTCCTGATCATCGAGGGGAAAGTATTTCTGCTTTTCTTAACATGGCAGCACAAGTACAACACGCTGCAATTACAATCATCACATCCCGGAAACAATTGACGGCTGAGCGAGTGTGTAACTACACAATCACATGCACACACACACACACACCCACCCACACACACACACGCGATTGAATTAACATGAGTGATGTTGCATGCGGTCGTTATTGTGTGCTCATTTCAATGTATTTAACTCTGTGGCGGCTATAAGGCTTTATTGTAATGAAGTCCTACAGGTATGTGGCCTCTGACAGAGAGGCAGCACACGTGCGCATATGCCCTTATAAGATTTAACCACATATTAGAGCAGCACAGCACAACACACATATCAAAAGCCGCTTCCCTCTGCAGATTATAGGGAAGCCTCAGCAAACATCTAAATGTCAACTGCACATAAACACTTTCCAATTAGGCTCCATGTGAGCGGCAGATGGGGGGGTCAGCTGTCCTTTGTCAGCCCATCAATACCCAGCGGTCCTGGAGACAGGCTGTCTGAGTGACACTCGCCCCACACACACACACGCACACACTCACACACACACACACACACACACACATCGTTGCGTACTCTGTTAGATGTGTGCATGACTATGTGGCCATAAACACAATGACTATGTGCACATAAACACGCAGGCACACACATTGATGTGCATTCACAAACAAAACAAAAAGGGACAATTTCAAGAATCATTATCCCAGCTCAATGCATACAGTACAGGGATTTATGAATTAAAATAAGGTCGTAGCGATAACAGCATTGCAGGGATAACTCACTAACGGCTGGAGAGGCAGGTTGTCAAGGTAAACGCCCCGACTGAAGAGTGATGATGATGACGATGATGATAATGACTGAGTGTTGTCTCCATGCTCGTGTCACATGATGGGTCACGTGTGCATCACTGATGCAACAGGCATCGACGGGCCTTCTCTGCCCTGCCTCCTGATTACACCCTGAAGACTCAGAGCGGGGGGCAAGCCGGAGTAAGCCTCTGGGTCCAAACAAGCCAAGCCAAGCGCAGTGCACGTCCACCGATGTCCTTGACCCGGAGATCCTCAGAATCCCAGGCCTTCCCACCAACCGCGTCATCTCTTCAAACAGCCTTCAGAAAGCAGGTGTCTAAAACAGCCTGCAGTCCTGCTCGGCTGTTAGCCTGTCACTAACCATATCTTAGTATGAAGACCCTCTCCAGGCCATAGAGGACGTCCCAGGTTGGTTCCATATAACTAGCCTGTTGAGAGGTCAGTGTGTGTGTGTGTGTGTGTGCGTGTGTGTGTGTGTGTGTGGTGTAAGTGTATAAGGAGGGGTGGGGGGGGTAAAGGGAGTTTGTCTGCAGAAGTCATGCAGATTAGGCCTTTTTAGCCCACGTTTCCACAGGCTAATTGCTCAGGTTATTAGCATAAATAGCACCCCTTATGCCCTAGACGAGGGGGAAAGAAATCCCTGCCCAATTATTCCAGCCACCGCAACGGTCACAGCCTGTTTTCCCCTTCATCCTGGATACTGCATCCTAGTGTTTGCTAGCAACTCAGTTAGGCGACAGCTGTCGGATATTATTGTTGACATTCTGGTCGACTGTGATATAATTGCAATTTATAGGCATGGTTTGAAGCCGTCCTATATACTGTAGTTATTAAATAGTAACGCAGTCTTGAAGTGATCCATTCTTTTCTACCGTCTAACATTTTTTGTACTGTTTATGACTTTCCCTCCTGTTTTACAATTGTTTGCCGGTTATACATCTATATAAATTATTGTATCTGCAGTTCTCTGTAATCAGTTTCCACTCCGAGCACATTTCTGCTTTGCTGCAAATCTACGTTCGCTATGCAGTGCACCTTTCCAACGCCCTATAAAAGGCATATACTGCGCTTCTATTGACCGCCAATGGTGTTGATACTTAAACGGCACTTCTCAAAGGACAGTAATGCCACATACTCTAAACACACTACAGTATGCCATTTACATTAGAGCACGTATACGCGGATATGGAAACCAAATGCGCGTCGTCAATCACAGGACACTGCCTGGCCTCCACGGCACAATTTATAGCTTTCACTCCTTTACACGCGGCCTGCATTAGATGCCAGATGTCAAGCCTACAAAAACGCCTTTATACGGGACAGTTATGGTGAATGGTCGCGGCCGTTTACACAACATCGTTCGCGGCAGAGAAGCTCTTCCCAAATGGCCTGACAGACAGAAGTCTTCACTCAGCAAAATGTATTTCTTCCATGATATAGAAGTTGCCTGGGTTTAAGGTGCTGCACACCTTAAACCCACTGCAAGATTCACTCTGAAGTGCACTTGGTCTCCTTGG
The DNA here is from genome assembly GCA_027564835.1 of Typhlichthys subterraneus. Lineage (NCBI taxonomy): Eukaryota > Metazoa > Chordata > Actinopteri > Percopsiformes > Amblyopsidae > Typhlichthys > Typhlichthys subterraneus. The sequence goes on from JAODUH010003269.1 coordinate 32,925, forward strand.
CAGCGGAGGAGATATGTTCAAGGTCTCCTACAATTGCATTAGTGTCGGCAGTTAAATAAAAGACAGTGTGAATGATTTGTTTGCAGCAGGAGAGCAGAGCGAGTGGGCGGAGGAGACCTATGGCACACACAGTGGTATGGTTGTGAATGCTTATCACCGTGCTGAAACAACAGAGTCTCTGGGGCTAACGTGAGAGAAGGGAAAGCGTGGCGGCAGAAGAGGAAAAACAGCGTTTCCCGCATGAGCCTAGAGGAAGTGGGGGGGTGTACCCTAGCAGAGCTTCAGGATCTGGGCCCTGGGCCAGATCAGATAGGTGCGAGTGCTCCTCGTGTTTCATCTGAGCACATGCTCAACGTGCAAATTATTCAGAACCCACCTGTACGCCCCCCGCCCTTCTCCCCCCCCTCCCCCCCCCCCCACACTTCCATTTGCCACCCAACCATATGTCCTTTGTCAGGGATGTCTCTCTGCTGCAGGGCATGGTTAGTAATACTACTACTAATAATAACAACAATAATAAGGGTAAGGGTGAGTGCATTCCTTGGGCTAGAACGTAGGCCAACAACACGGGCTTGCCAGCTTGACTGCTGTCTCCGTCTGCATGCTGCACAGGTCAACACATTCAACAGTGCCACTCTTAAGAAAATTACAACTTTAGCAGAGCAATTGGTGCAGACAGAAGAACAGCGTTGGAACGTCACGCTGGTCTGACTAAAGGTGGACACTTTGCCTGCTAATGACTTTGACTGACACCTTTTTTGCATCACTGCAAACAATTTCCAAACTGTGACTGAAAAAAAAGTGACTGAAAGCTGTGGAGCCTGCATGACCAGGATGGTTTCACAAGGCATCGCGACTACTGTTTACCTGGATTCAAATCAGCACCTTGGCTGTCCTGTCATTTGCCTGACCTTATAGTTACAATAACATTTGATCTGATGCTTTATTTTGCACGAGGGATCCAAGAACCGACGGCGAGATGCACAGATTTGAAATGAAATTCCTAAAGTTTGTTTACTGGCCGATATTCCAGCTCCAGTCTTTGCAGCCCCGTGTTTCTAATGGAAATGAACAACACAGATGGATTCTCCTGTCAAGTGAACTCATTTCGGCTAATCAAGCAACGCATCCGCAGCATATCCGACCAGATGCCTCCTGTAGCGCGCAGACAGCATCCGCATTCGCGGTGCAGAAAAACACGAGTCTTTACTTATTAACTTGCAACAAGGAGCAGTTCACGACCCCAAGTCGCCCTCTCAGATTCGGCCGACTGTAATACAGCAGGCAATTATAATCCAGCGCGCGAGATAAGACGGAGGGCCATTCTATAGCTGAAAGTTAAGCATAGCAATAAGTCAAAGGACAATACATGACCATGTCCTCAAGTCCCTGCTGGGACCGTGTGTGGTTTTTTTTTTCTACTTCTTCTAAGCCAATCTAGAGGCTACACATCTCTCTTTTATTTATCCGTTTCAATATCCTGTTTCCTGATGAGCATGGGAGCGGGGCGTTGACCTGACGTTTAAATCCCCAGGGAGTCCATTATGGTCAGACAGCCCCGAGTGCTGATGGAAGAGAGCGATAGCGGGCCGAGGACAAAGGACAGTCCCAACCACCTGGCTTTAGAGGACAGTGGGGCTAGCTTTTACTGTTGCGTTTGTGTGTGTGTGTGTGTGTGCGTGTATGTGTGCGTGCGTGTGCGCATGTACTGTACCGTCTCAGCCACAGGGTCGCCAGCCCATACCATACGTTAGAGTAATGGTCAGCGCCACTCAGCTCGCTGCTTCTCTTTCTCAGCCCCCCCCCCCCCTCAAATCCCCACCCAGAGGAGCAAATCCTGTCAGATAAGAGTGGACAGCTATCGCTCCATTTCATCCACACAGAGATGCCGGCTCTGCTGTGGGGCAGATTACACCAAAGGAGGGGCGACAGGCCTATCTTTGTGTGGGATGGCTGGCTTATCAGGCCGGCTCGGATGTCTTCTTAGCAGGAGGTACTGTGCAAGTCATATTTATAGCAGGTGAAAATGAGGTGAAATGTGCTGTAATGGCAAACTTATGCCAATGACATACAAGGACATTGTATTGAACTAGAGCTAGTTGAATTGAAAAGTGCTGGTAGTCAGTTAGTCTGACGTAATTCTTGCTAACTTCGAGCTCAAATCAAAATAGTATCGCTCCTCGGCGGCATCTCACACGACGCATTGTGAAGCATAGCATAGTGCTGCGGCTTTGTTGATACGAGCGGTGTTCGCCACTTTGTTTATGTTCCTATTTATGGAGCCAGGGCTGTGTGGAAGTGTCAGATTATTTTTTTTTCAACATGCAACGGTTAAATAGCAAAATGCAGGGAGATATTAGGTGAATTTGGAAAAAACTTTCATTAGCTTACATTTAGCTTGCAATAGATGACTTTAACTTTAAATCATGACCATATATAACTATTGATGTCATGATTTAGGCTTTATACTTCAAAGGACACCTCTCAATATTAAGCTATATGACCTTAATGTCAGATTTATTAATGTTTACAGAACAAGTGCACATGGATGTATAGGCAACGGTAGAGAACGGTGTGGGATAAGAAAGCTATGGTAACTACTGTATAGATTTGAACCATGCATTTAGATGTGTATTCAACCTCATTCACTTTTCCATTAGTAAGGAATATGGCTGTGAATAGAGAAAATGTGAAATATATTTTTTATACTTTACTTGACTATTTATTCGTTTCAATTTTCAGCAATGGGTCTGAACCTGGAGCCAGTGATCCACAAGCTTGTAAACCTAAAGCAATTTTGATGCTCTTAAACTGAATAGAAAATTAGTAGTAAATGATGCAAATTGCTATGCAATGTGCCCATTTAATATTTACATTAGACACTTTTTAAAAAGCTGCTGCTACAGTCTCTTGCTCAACAAAGCGTTATCTATGAATTATAGCTAAGTGTAATGCTGAAAGCCATTGCAGAACAAACATAACCAACTTGATCTGATGAATATGAGATACAAAATATTACTGAAATGTATTACTCTAATTTTGACACTCTGCAATGTTGTCCCTAACCAACCGTCATAATGTGCAATGTTCTTATTCACACTTTAAGCATCTCTGTCAAAGGTGTCAGACTAGTGACTGACACACACACACACACACACACACACCACAGCATTGTGTTATCTGCAGTTGCACCTCCTCTCATATTCTCTCCCTGATCCATAAGAAAGAAAAGCACGTCCTGCCTATTTGCATAGTATCGTACTCATTCATAGCTTTGGGACAGGCTCTGGCTCATAAATATAGAGACAGCAGAGCCTTGTGTCAATCATTATATTGCTTCCAATGAACTCATTTCGATTATGGCCCACCCCACTAACACATGGCCGGCAATGCTCAGCGCCCGGTGCTCCATCCAAGCTGCAGTACAACAATGAACCTCTCTAAATGTGGAGGGACAATTTCCCCTTTTCCCTTTCTGGTATAATTTGCATAAAGGCTATCATATAAAAGCTCTCTGCTACACACTTTAAGAGAATGCTCAGCTTTTATTACTGTAAGCCCACATACGGAAAAGATAAAAATGTAAATTCATTCATTCCTTCAACTGGGAAATGTTGTAACAGTACATCAATTTACTGTCAGAGAAATAAGCACCAACCACAGGATGCAAACTGAGATAATAAGTGTTGACTCATCATATGGTGTATGCTATATGCCTCTTTGAGAAAGAAAGAAAAAAACAACTTACAAAATATACAGCAAACTACATCACTCTGTCAAATATTCATTAGTCCTTCTTCCCACTACACATGAACAAGACTTGTTGCCCAGAGCTAATCTGTAGATTGCAACACGCAGGAAGACAAAGTATTAGTGGTGCTGATGGATCGTACACAATTACAAGTGTCTCACTGAGAGAGAAGCGGGCAAGCAGCCTCTTCAGAGCTCTCCGTTATAACTAAGAAAGATGCTTAGAGGGCAGCTCCATCACTTGGGATCCCTTCATGGGATCCCTTCACTCTTTGTTTATATTCTATCATGGTGGTGGTGTGCAAACTGGAGATACTGTAGGGGGAATTAGCTCCCAAGAGTCCTGTGGCACTCTCTATTCAGCAAGTTCACCATAAGAATCTCAATGGGGTTTGCTTGTTTTTTATGGAGGATAGTGTGTGAGTGTGTGTGTGTGTGTGTGTGTGGGGGGGGGGGGG